>BGNK01000922.1:168138-188656 GCA_003297005.1 Symbiodinium sp. clade A Y106
GAAGAGGCCAGAAGAGGCCAGAACACGCCAGAAGAGGCCGGAATTCGCGCGAAACCACAGCGGGAGCGTCGAAACGCAACGGAATTCGTGCGAAACCACAGCGGGAGCGCTGAAACGAAGGCCCCACCGCGGGCGCCGTTGCGGCCCGCAACCAAAGCGGCCCCGCCAGAAGAGGCCAGAAGAGGCCAGAACACGCCAGAAGAGGCCGGAATTCGCGCGAAACCACAGCGGGAGCGTCGAAACGCAACGGAATTCGTGCGAAACCACAGCGGGAGCGCTGAAACGAANTCCCTGCTCTGGCCTCTTCTGGCCTCTCCTGGGCGGACCGCTGAGGTTGCGGGCCGCAACGGTCCCGCTTTGGTTTCGCGCGACTTTTGTTGCGTTTCGACGCTCCCGCTGTGGTTTCGCGCGAATTCCGTTGCGTTTCGATGCTCCCGCTGTGGTTTCGCGCGAATTCCGGCCTCTTCTGGCGTGTTCTGGCCTCTTCCCGGGGGGCCACTTTGGTTCCCACGAACTTTTGTATTTTTGGTTTCCGGGAGTGTCGGTGATTTTTCGAGGCCTCTTCTGGCCTCCTTTGGCCTCTTCTGGCCCTCCTCACTGTTTGGGGTCTACGCCGGCATAATTAAGAAACCCTGGGCCTATATAACCCCCAAAATAGCAGGATTCATATAGGAACCCAAATAAAGGCCCAAGGTTTCTTAATCAGGTTCCTACATTAACCACCGAGCTTCAGAACGGCGAGCCGAAGGCTTTCAACACATCCGAGCCGACAACCGCCCGCAAGAGGCTCCGCTGCAGTTCTTCGCGAAGGTCAAGCTCGCGCGAGTGCGTCGCCATGACCAGCCAAACTGCAAAACATGGCGGACATAAATTTCTTCAAGGTGCAGTGGGGTTAGGAGTTTCAACATTACAGTTCCAAGGATCTCAGGAATACTCGGGTGCTCTCTCAGACTGGAACTGCAGAGCCAAAATCGGAGCCAGCTGCAGCTTCGAGCTAGTACACAGCGATTGAAGAAGGCAGGGGGTTCTTTAAGGCTCTATACGGTTTGGGTAAGGGTTCTGTTGTCAGGGGTTGAGGGTTTTGTCAAGCCTCTATAAGGGTTCTTGGGGGCCGGAATAATACACTCCCCAGATTTCGTCGAATTTCTATGACACTGGCCACGGCAAACACTCTTTCCGAGTTAACCTCTGTGTGGCTCCCGCATGTATCAATGACACCTCTGCCGTCCAACCCGGTTGTAACGGAGTTTTATGTCAGCTACTGAGATCTCACAATGGATGCCAGCTTTCCAGCGACTTCAAGACATTCCGATGGGAGGTCCACATCACCATGACCCAAAACCACAGACGGCTGACCGCCGTGTAATGCGGACACTAAATTCTAGAAGATAACAACGTGACGACAAATAGCCGAGCCATCCACCGAGCTAGGCACAGTTTACAGAAGCAACGATCAAGGATCTGTTGGAGTCTCCAGCAAGCGGGGCGGGGATGCTCTACCTACTGGGCTTTGTTGAACTCCTTCTCAGATTGGCAGCCAGCCTCGGCTGCTTCAAGTTTGGCCATGGAAACCCGCAAGCGTCGAGAATCAGAAGCCACGCATGTTGGCAGAGTGTTGCCACTGATATCTTCAATGAACGCTTCGGCGCAAACCTGGGGGACGAGCAATAAAATAGAAATAAAACTTCCGCTGAACTCCCAGCATGACGGGTTTAGACGGGCTGTGCATGCGCAGCAGTGCGGTCCGATTTTGAGCCATTTCCAGCAGGGCGGTTGGGAACTCAGCTCAACGGCTGTACATTCGGCGGGACATGTATCAAGTACTAGAAGAGAGTGATGCTTACCTGAGCCCAGCCCTATACCATTGCTCTTCGCACATCTCCGAGTTCTAGCACTTGCGCCCGTGCCCCGCCTTTCTAGAGAATGATTACAGAAGTTATAGATCCACTGCTTTCTGGTGGTCCAGCATGCATGCTTAAAGAAATTTGAAACTGAAAATCCTCTGGTCCCTCGATCCTGAACCTCACGGCATAAGCTCTCAAGACCAAGCTTCCACAGTGTAACCTCGGGCTGTTCAGGGATGAGCGGAGGCTTCACGAAACTCTGGAGTCACTAGTCCACAAGTCCTCCCTCTGAGCCAGCAACGGCCCTCCATCTTCAGGTTTGACAGGGTTGCCTCTGCCTCCTCCTCGGCACATCTCTCGTTGGCCATCACAACCTGACATGCCCCAAGNAGTCCACAAGTCCTCCCTCTGAGCCAGCAACGGCCCTCCATCTTCAGGTTTGACAGGGTTGCCTCTGCCTCCTCCTCGGCACATCTCTCGTTGGCCATCACAACCTGACATGCCCCAAGCGAGCAAGCGAGGAAGATTCAACGGTGTCGTCCTAGCTCCCCTTCCAACTCCAACTGGCATTGCGAATACAAAGCCCGTTGTCAAGGGCGCCGTGCGCTCATGACCGGTAGGCTCTTAAGAATCGGGAAGTGCGTCTGCGAACCACAGCTGTCAGAATAAAAAAACAAGAACCATCAATAGTTATAGTAACAGCAGAAATACCAGCACAATCAATAACAGCTGCTGCAACAACAAAAGTACTAATGACAGTCATTATAAACATGGCAAAAGAGACAGTTGAATTAGTGGAAATTTGAAATCACCACTTTGCGCGTTGCCTCCTTCATGGCAGTGTAGATGTCCTCGGGCACTTGTCTTGCAGAGCCACATACGTAGAAGTGGCCTCCCTGCTTCAGCATGAGCTCGGCCACCTCTTGCCCAGCCTGAGTGCCAAGAGCGAACATTTCACAGTTCCTGTTTCGGAAACAGTCCGGAGTCCACCCAATCAATCTACCCCGATGGCCTCCACAATTCGGTGCTGCACATAGATCTTTCGTGCCTGCAGCAGCTGACAGGTACGAATCGTGCTGCCATGCCATCTTTGATTACGCAACAATTTGAAGACAAGCTGCCTGTTCACGCGAAAAGGCAGTGTGCATGGCCAGGACACCCTCCTTTTCGTAACTCTCGAACTCCTCCCGGTAGAGATATTCCTGAGGACAGTAGTTGTCCATGTCAGCTCGAAGATTAAATGCTGCTGCGTTGATGCAAAGTGGCAACTGCGTAGCGAGCACCAAAGAAGAGCAGGCACTTGCCCACTTTGCTGCCTTGTCGGCTCTGCATCACCCGCTCCTTGCGAGCGAACTAACGAACGCAGACCCTGCATCTCCCCCTCCACAAACCGAAACTGTCTGCAAAAGCACTTCTTGAGCTCTCCTGCGTCACAGCACGCCATGGGGCCAGACCAGTTCCCATACCCGCCATGAGGACTGGCTTGGTCGTGTCCTAGCAACATAACAGCAGCTGGAAAGTGTTCAACTTGCATCTCCCAAGAGGCACAGCCGCTTGGCACTCCTCCGGCAGCACGATGGCGCTNCCCGCCATGAGGACTGGCTTGGTCGTGTCCTAGCAACATAACAGCAGCTGGAAAGTGTTCAACTTGCATCTCCCAAGAGGCACAGCCGCTTGGCACTCCTCCGGCAGCACGATGGCGCTCTGGCGCACAGCGCACATGATCTGCGCACCGGGCTTCTGCTTCTGCATGTAGCCTCTGCACGAAACGGCAGGTGAGGCAGGAAGCATCCGAACATCCAGAAAGAACGCAAAGATATGCGGAGCCGGGCCTGTGCACTCGCCGAGGCGGAGTTCTTTGCTGCTGTCCACGGTCCAGTCCACTAGGACCACACAGAGCTGGATCCTGTCCGGATGCATGAGCGGCGAGCTGGCGATAGAATAGCTCCTGGGCTTGAGCACCGGAATCATCTGCAGCAGCTGCTCGATTGGCGGCCGGGCACTGGAGAACTTCTTAAAGACATCTGCATGGTGGGCAAAATCATGGACTAAGTCTCTGTAGAGAGCGGAACCCTCTGCTGTGTTCTCCACAATGCTCTGCAGTTGCTTCTTCTCTGCCTCATCCTTTGTGAAGAAGGACAAAGTCTCGAAGAACTTCCGGTTCGGCTTGCCGAAAATGTCCAGCACGTGGGTGAAGAGCTGCCGCACGCTGAGCTCCGTGGGACACCAGTTCCTTGCACCCTCCAAGGGAAGGATGCGCAGCTGCTGGCCAGCATCGAAGCCCATCATCCTACAGAATTCCTCCGCGGCCGGAACCGGGTTTCGGGGCCAGATGGCCAGGCTCTCACCCGTCTTGTAGCTCACGGAAGTGCCCTCGATCTTGAACTCGTAGTGTCTGATATCTCGATCGTACTTAGCATCACCTGTCAGCACCTTGTTGCACAAGAGCTCCAGCTTGGTGGCACCTGGCGGCACGATATCGTCATCCTTGACGGGGGGCTTGTCCACGGTTCCTGGAGACACATCCACTCGGTAGCAGGGGGCTGGTGGATCTGAGGAGAGGGGCAGCGCAGGTGCGCCCAGCACCTTCCAGAGCTCAGGGAGCCATGCCTCCCAGCCGGTGTAGTAGCGGTCTTCGTCGCGGTCGTCGCCGACGCCGCGCTTCAGCATGCGCTGGGCGCCCAGCTCGGCAAGGCGCGTGTCGAAGCCTACCGCTGCAACGCAGAACTGGCTGTAGGTCGAGTCGCCCAAGCCGAAGACGCAGAACTTCACGCCAGCAAGCCAGGTCATAGGCAGGTCGGGAGACTGCAGCTTCATCCAGGTTTGCTTGCAGTTGGCCGGGTACTCACCGAGACCGCAAGTGGACACCACCAAGATGACGATCTTCTGATTCGGCAACTCCTCGAAATCGAAGTCGTCCAGAGAGCTCACTGTTGCCTTCAGGCCGCGGGCATTCAGGTCCTGCTTCAGATTCTTGGCCTGCTCCTCGGAGTTGCCAGTCTCGCTGCCGTAAAGCACCGTGATGGAGTCGCCGGAGCTCTTGGCATCCGAGAGACCCTCCACCAGTTTGCTGAACTGACCCTCCAAATCTTCCTGGTCGGGTTCACTTCAGGTGAGGCAACACGAGCCAACTCAAGCCAACTTCAAGTTTCTAGAACCAGCCTTGTTCAGGACCTGCAGAAGGTGATTCTTCTGCACCACGTTCTCCTGCAGCTTGTCGTCCAGCTCCTGCCAAGCCCATTCGACCATTCCGTCCCATGCACTAACACTCACTTTCAGCTCGCTCCCTAGGCCGCTTCCCTCCTGCGCATGCTTCGGATCGCGGCGCATCACTGCCGCGAAGCGGTTCTCCTGGCGGCCCATCTCTATGACCAAGACATCACAAGACCTTCACCCTAGCCAGCTTGCCTTAGACAGGAACTTGAAGAGGTCCCCCTTGATCTTGCGGCTGTCCAGCTGGAAGGGGTTGTTCCCGTTTTTGGCCAGATCCGGGTGGTAGCGGTAGAGGGGCCAATATCCAGAGTCCACTGCCATCTGACAGTGCTGGATGGACTCAGCCATGGGGAAGCCCTGGCTGATGCAAGGAGAGTAGGCCAAGATGATGCTGGGTCCTGCATAAGCATCCGCCTCGATCATGGCCCGCACTGCCTGCTGAGGGTTCACGTGAACGCAGATGCTCGCCACGTAGACGTTCTTGTATGTCATGGCCAACTGCCCCATATCCTTCTTCTGGGTGAGCTTGCCGCTCTCGGCGAACTTGGCCATAGCTCCTTTGGGCGTGGCCTTTGACGCTTGCCCGCCCGTGTTGCTGTACATCTCAGTGTCAAGGACCAAGATGTTGACNTTCTTCTGGGTGAGCTTGCCGCTCTCGGCGAACTTGGCCATAGCTCCTTTGGGCGTGGCCTTTGACGCTTGCCCGCCCGTGTTGCTGTACATCTCAGTGTCAAGGACCAAGATGTTGACATGCTCCTCCAGATGAGGCATGATAACACCAGGGGATACAATGAATCATGGAAGTGAACTGAAACCCTGGGATACATTCTGTAGATCGGGGATTATAATACGCAATCTTGATGCTAGAGTTCCGCAGCACCACAGCACAGCCAGCCGATCAATGCAAATGCTCCTCGCTGGCAATCACATGGTCCAGGCCACCGTAGCCGATGTCGTAAGCCCAGCCATCGCCTCCCACGATCCAGAAGCTGCTGCGCCCGAACATATCCTCCCTCGGTGCCAAAGNATGCTCCTCGCTGGCAATCACATGGTCCAGGCCACCGTAGCCGATGTCGTAAGCCCAGCCATCGCCTCCCACGATCCAGAAGCTGCTGCGCCCGAACATATCCTCCCTCGGTGCCAAAGAGACATCAGAAGTTGTGCCTTGCCGAACCTAATGCAGCTCAGTGGCAAGTCATGGAGGGCTTTAATCTTTGGGTGCGTGTCCTTCTCCTGAAGCAGGCGATGGTGCATGCACGAGGAGCGGCTATGCTATGAACGCGCCATCGCAGGTCCTTCTCCAGAAGGGGCTCCAGCTTCTCCATGATCTGGTGGTAGATGCTTCGCCCGCGCGGGAGCAGGAGATCGTGCATCTGCTCCTGCCAAGAGACGCTTAGCATTGAAGGTAGCAGCACGGTCGTGGCAAAGGTCCTGGCGCATGACCAGGTACTGCTTCAGGGCCTGCCGAAGCTCCTCGGACATAGGCACGGACTCGTCGGTCAGAGCAGCCTGGCAGAGGCATGAGTGATGACCAGAAAAATCAGAAAAGTTCGTGAACTTCGGAAGCTCAAGGCACACCTCGACCTGCAAAGCCAAGTAGTCTCGGCGCTGCTTGAATGCCTCGAAGGCCACTTGCTGACAAGACCCCTTCGCCCTGCATATCCCTCCGTCCAGTCTTGTCTGGGCATCTTCTACTATAAGGTTACTACAATGCTACTATACGTGATACGTATTGTAAGCGCATACCCTCTTGCCTTGCGCATGCCGAAGCCGAACTCGGCGTTGTCCTCGAAGAGGGAGTTGGCCCATGCTGGACCCTCACCTGGTTCTAGTTCATGAAAATTTACGTTAGACTACCATAAAACCCATAATTTACTATAGATCCCTGGTAGTTTAAACTAAGTTCCTTAACAAGAACCCGGTCACCCTTGGTGTTGACGGTGTATGGGAAGGACGGGTTGGAGCCGCCCCAGATGGAAGAGCAGCCTCAAAACTCAAAACGCTGACCCTAGACGAGGAGGGATCATGTTCCTGGTCCTCAAACCGCATGGTGGGGCTCCGACCGGTTGCATTGGCAATGACAAGCCTGTCCCCGAACCTGAGCCGCCGTGGGGATGCACGGCTCAGTATGCTGAGGCCGTGTCAGTTGATACACCGCTCCAGTACGAAAATCTGAAGAAAGATTTCTGCAATGCTTCTCCGGAAACAGCTGAGTCATCAATTTCACATGAGGTGTCTCGCCGCAACCCTCGCAGGCACCGCTAAACTCCAAATATGGCTTTTGGAATTGGGAGCCCTTCACAGTGGTCTTGTCGATCTCCTCGCCGTGGTCTGGCAGAGTTATGGCGAAATTCCAGTTAGGCTCCTCCTGCTGGATAACGTCTGCAGCTGGCTTCAGCGCCAGTGCGTCAGCGGGGCAGATGCGAACGCAAAGTTCACAGCCGGTGCAGTCCCACGGTGAGACCTGGATGCGGTACTGGAAGTTGTCCAACACACCGCCGCCGATTGCCGCACGGCTGCCCTCCTTGAAGCTTGCAGGGGCCTTGCCCAGATCCTGGTTTGTCATCAAGAACGGCCGCACAGCCGCATGCGGACAAATGAGGCTGCACTTGTTGCACTGTGTGCACTGGTCCATGTCCACGACTGGCACCTGAGCTTCGCAACTTCATGCAACTTCGTTCACACTGTGTGCAGCCATGTGGGAGGCACTAGTCACAGTCACCGTCGCGAAAGTCTCACATTTCAGCCAGGCCACGTTGATCGCAATTCCGCGTTTCTCGTACTGGCTGGTGCCACATGGCACGCGGCCGCCCGGCACGAAGGCGCTCACAGGCAGCGAGTTGCCATCCAGGTTGTTGCAAGGGGTCTGCACCTGCTTGGCGAATTGGTCCGCATCCTGCACCTCCGGGAACATGCGCGGGCCCTTGGCGTAGGCGACTTGCCGAGAGGCGCGGGAGGCAGCCTGAAAGAATAGCGAGGCGTGTCACCATGCACGGAAACCTAAGTCTAAGCCCAGGTGCCTCCTCGTCGGTTGACAGGTCGCCCCAGGAGGCGGGGATCTTGACGGCAATGATGCCATCAATCGCGGCATCAACACCGGCGATGTTCATGTTCACCACTTTGTCACCCTGCCATGGCGGCATGACATGCCGAAGCAGTGACAGAAGCTACAGTACCAGCCCCAGCCTTCTTACCGTACATCTTNCGGCATCAACACCGGCGATGTTCATGTTCACCACTTTGTCACCCTGCCATGGCGGCATGACATGCCGAAGCAGTGACAGAAGCTACAGTACCAGCCCCAGCCTTCTTACCGTACATCTTTTTGATGCTCTTCTTCAGCATCTCCACAGCCTATCCGCGGAAATCCAACTGGCGACACCAGGCCGCAAGACTACGCTTGCCACAGCCTCCTCGTAGGGCATCACAGCGCTGAGCTTGAAGAAGACGGTCTGGCATGCGCAAGGATGCGGCATGCAAACACTTGCTGTTTTCAGCTGCCCGCAACGAGCCTGCATGATCATGTTGATGCGCTTGCCAAGGCCAGCCTACCAAAGGGACCAGTGCCAGCACCGATGCATGAGGAAACAGCCTGCAAACAGCTTGCATTTGTGCTCGCAATTATAGTCGCGCCTTCACTGCAATCTTCGTGGCATCGATGATAAAGAGCTTGGCCTGGTATCATCAGCATAACACGCTGCATGGAAGGTTAGGGATGCAAAGGCAAACCTGCCTGCTTGGCTGCGAGGTCCTTGCGCATCTTGGCTGGCAGCTGTGCCTCCAGCTCGCTCTCGTCCCAGGAGCAGTTGATGACGCAAACGGCATTTGGCTTTAGGTATCTCGTCATGTCCTTGGCAAAAGCAGAGCTCCTGCCCGTACCTGAAACTGAGGCACGGACTGGGCAAGGCTGTGCCGCCGAAGCCGCATACTGCTGCACGTAGCTCTGCTTGTGGATGGCCATGTAGTCAGCTGCACGGACATTGTACGGGGCATGGATGGGCTTGGGACCAAAGCGCAAGTGGCTGATGGTAACCCCGCCGCTCTTCTTGGCGTCATACTCAAAGTAGGCCTGAAGTCAGCACAACTCCTCCGAACGCTTACATCCCCCCTTCCCCCGGCCGCCGGCCCGTCCTGTGCGTGGAGCTCTGTGCCCAGTGCGATCATCTTGACTGCAGACTTGTTTGCGCCCACGGTGCCATCGCTGCCCAGACCATAGAACATGCACTCTGTGGTACCCTCCGGCAGCACGTTGAGCCAGGGCCCCACCGGCAGTGACAGGTTAGTCACATCATCGTTGATGCCCACGGTGAATCGCGGCTTCGGGGTGTCCTTAGCCAGATTCTCAAAGATGGAGAGCACGCAGTTCGGCGTGAACTCTTTGGAGCCAAGGCCATAGCGGCCGCCAACCACCACGATCTCGGGATGTGCAGAGGAATGAAGAGTTGTGCGCACCTCCAGGAGCAGGGGCTCACCTTGGGAGCCCGGTTCCTTGGTCCTGTCTAGCACGCAGATGCGTTCTGTCGTCGTTGGCAACGCGGCCAAGAAGCGGGCATTATCCCAAGGCCGGAAAAGCCGAACTTTCAGCACACCAACGCGCTGGTCCTTTGTCTTGGCGAGGTACGAAGCCGTCTCGCCACAGGTCACGGCAGCACTTCCCATGACCACAATGACATGATTTGCTTCAGGGTGGCCCTCGTAGCCATAGAGGGCAAAATGGAGGCCAGTCTTCTCTTGTACCATCTTCCCCTTCTGCTCAAACAGATCTGCGAGGCCATCGTAGAACCTGTTCCCTGCCTCCACACACTGGAAGAAAATGTCTGGGCCTTGGGAAGTTCCCTGCACATGGGGGTGCCTCGGGTTCAGCGCCAGATCATGATGCTCTTTGATAGCATCCCAATTGATGAAAGACTTCATAGTCTGGTAGTCGATGAGCTTCACCTTGTTCACCTCGTGGCTGGTGCGGAAACCGTCGAAGAAGTGCTGCACAGGCACGCGGCGCTCCATGGACACGAGATGCGCCACAAGGCCGTTGACTTGTGCCATCTCCACAGACTCCGAAGCAAGCATGGCCCAGCCAGTGGCCCGGCATGCCATCACGTCGCTGTGGTCACCGAAGATAGACAACGCCTGGCCAGCCAGCGCCCGGGCCGCCACATGCATCACGCAGGGCAGCAGCTCGCCCGCAATCTTGTACATGTTCGGGATCATCAGCAACAGACCCTGACCTTGAAGGGCACAAAACTTACCAAAAGCTGCATCAAAGGGGAAGGGCAAATTAGGCCCTTTCGGCCCAGTGGCTGGCGGTGAAGGTGGTGCTCAGGGCGCCGGCTTTGAGAGATCCGTGCAGGGCTCCAGCAGCACCTGCCTCGCTTTGCATTTCCGTCACGCTGAGCTTCTGGCCATAGCAATTGATGAGGCCTCAGACAAGGTTTATGGCCCAAATGCCCAAACCCTGCCCTTCACCGATGCATTCACCCGCCTTGCGCGGCCCATTCGTCCACCATCTCGCCCATGGGAGACGATGGTGTAATGGGGTAGATGAAGGCACAGTCACTGAGGGCATAGGCCACGTGAGCTGCTGCCTGATTGCCGTCGATGCACGCCACCGAACCCACCGCGGCTTCGATGATGTCCGTGTCCGCGCATTGGTGTACTATAGTTTTGTTTTCCTGTTGGAACATAGCCCTCTGCACCTGCACAATCAAATACTTCCAGGACATACAGGGATCTTCTCAGCACGTTCACCCCTCAGCAAGCCTCTTTTGTTTTCATGAACTGCTCATACTCGACGTCTGCAGCACCGGACGCTGCTCCCAGGGCTTCCAGGCGCTCGGGAGTCTCTTCTTGGCGATCCTGACACGAGATGACATGAGAGCACTTCCCCTCAACCCCAACCGGCATCGCTCATCGCGGTCCCGGCGCAGGAAGTCCCAGGTCAGGCCACCGTATGGCCCGAAGGGCGTCACCCTTAGCATGGTGGTGACACCCTGACATCCCTGACCATCAACAAACACTCCCCACTTCGACCGAGCTCCGGGCTGGCCGCGAAGAGCCATGCTCGCGACGGAGTGGTTCCGAAACCAAAAGCTTTAGGATCTTTCCAAACGGCTAGCGGCGGAAAGCACATGTAAAGNTCCCCACTTCGACCGAGCTCCGGGCTGGCCGCGAAGAGCCATGCTCGCGACGGAGTGGTTCCGAAACCAAAAGCTTTAGGATCTTTCCAAACGGCTAGCGGCGGAAAGCACATGTAAAGCATGCTTCATTGGGATTTAGTGAGAGCTATAGTGCTTCAAGCGCGAACGGAGACCAGTAGCATCACGCTTCATTGGATCACGACCGGTCTGGCTCCGACTACTCGACCTTTTCAAGGTCTTGTTCTGGACAGGTCTTGTTCTGACAGTAAGCTGTCCAGTTGGGCTCTTGGGGCTTCATACTAGAGAAATGGGCCGTTGTGCTGCGCAGCCCCTTCGTATTATTAGGTCCTATATGAATTTCTTCGTTCGCAGGGAAACTCTAGAAGGGACCGTATTCTGACAGCCTCCCACAGCCAATTGATCCAAGCTCCCACCTAGCGCCTTCTGCATGGCGCTTCTAGCAACAATGGCGCTTGTATGCAAAATCGAGAAGCTTGATCAAACTCTGGGACGAAGGACATGAAGTTCAGTGGGAGCTTTCAACACTTGCTACGCAGTTCAAACTTAAATGATAACTTAGCACTTGTTTGACCCTCTCGACCTTGCAACAACAACCTTCACTGGAAAATACTGCAAAGGCGAGGAGGGCCTCAATCTGCAACAGGCGACGAACCTCGGAACTCCTTTTCGGAGAGCCGAGGCTGGTCCTAGCTGCAGTGCCTGTGTCTTCCTCTGGACCTAAGACCTAAGCCTCCACTCCATGCTGCTTGAGGGGGTCATTGTTTTGATGGAAGAATGCCCTGCCAGGAAAGAAGCTGTAATCGTCGATCAGATGCTGTGGCACTAATGCCCACTCAGTGTAAGTCTCTGCAGACTTGGGAGTCAAAAGGCGCACCGCCTTTTTCTGCTCGCCCACTCTCAGCAGGCCTCCATGGTTCAGTAAAGCCTATTGGCAAAAGGACAGACGTCCTAAGGTGATTCGAGAGGTAAGGACGTCAGCAGGATCACAGGTGCTTCAGCAAGCGCAGACTCTGTACAAGAAAGGCTCGTCGGCACAAGAGCCTGAGGCGATGAATTGACATGCCCCAAAGTCTTTGGGCGAAGATTGCTGAAGCTTCCTGCACTTCTTAGCTGAGACAAATCTTTCTCATACACTAACGTCTACATGTGTTCTTGCAGCACTTTGTGCAAAGAGGACGACACTTGAGGCTTGGTGAGAGCGTCAGCCAGCTGTGCTTCGCTGTTGACCCATCTCGTGAGAGTGGATCCGCGTTCTAGCCTTTCAGGGACAGACAGCATCTCCAAAGTGGAGTACTTGTCTCGCAGGCCTAAACCAGCTGTGTTAAGGGACCCTTTCTGACGACGTCGTACAGGGACTTTGCGTCCGTCACCATGGTGCCCGGCACAGACTTCATCTGCTCAGAAGTGTCCTTGGTGTCCACGTCGTGGCCACACATTCGGCCCATCTGGCAATCAATCTTCGCTAGCCGCTAGCCTGGATTCGCAATGCACTGTGCACGGATGACCCTCTCACCGGCTCAGGACGAACTGGAGTGCAGCACAGCCGCGCGTACATCAGCTTCTTCCCCTACCCTGAATTTCAGCCGACAACGAGGATCTCGCAATCCGGAGGAGCTTATGCGATCCATGCCACTAGAGTCAGGGGAGCAGGTTCCCTTGAAGCATGGCTGGAAAGGTTGCTGCAACTACATGCCCTCCCGTCGATGAGATCCTTCCGATTCGCAACAGCGGCGTCTGTCCAGCATATGAACACGACCTCCTCGGCGGGAACACCGGGAAGGCAGTTGATGCGAACTGATGTGTTCCGAGCTCCATGGATCTCTCGGGCTAGTTTGTTTGCTTCTCGAAGAGTTCTAACAGTAGCCTTGCCGACTTGGGACAGCATCAAACCCAGGTTCAAACAGGTTCGGAAACCAGGTTTAAGCCACTCCAGGTTGAACCTAACGTTCAACCCAGATTGGAACAATCGAAACATGCTGTTGAAGAAAGAAATAGTTTGAAAACCCAGCTTCTGGGTTGATTCCACCCCTTGGAACGCCCAAAGGCAGACATATCACAAAAGAACGGGCTTCATAAGACTCTCGGCTCTTTGCCATCCCAGAAAGAGCTAGCAGATGCGACGAAGATCCAGAGGACAAGCCAGATCCGTAAAGTCGCCTACTGTTCACAGCTCTGCCCATGTGAACTCATCCACCTGCTTCTAGCAAGCCGTCCAGACAAAGTGTTGCCGTTAAAGCCCGAACGCACCTACAAGTGCTCAAGGTTTCCTCTGTTCCGTGCGGGACGTGCACACAGCAGTGAACTCAACAGTCCTCTTCTTTTCACGGTTCTCCACAACCGACTGTCACACCACGCGCTTGTCACGCAGTGCAAGCTTGAGCCAAAGTGAAACGGGCCCGGACAGAGACTTCAGCACACTCTCTTCCAGAAAGGTCCTAAGGACTCCTAACGGCTTCTCCGCACTGGTAACTCTGCTCTGCAGCCCTGGTGCTTCCCGGACTTCTTCTCGAAGTCCAAAACAGACAGCAAAGACTCTCCAAACATGCTGATCACAATCATGCTTCAAAGAGAACTTGGGNCCCGGACTTCTTCTCGAAGTCCAAAACAGACAGCAAAGACTCTCCAAACATGCTGATCACAATCATGCTTCAAAGAGAACTTGGGAAACACTCTTTCCGTGAAAACTCGTGAGGAAAAACTCCGGCGGGGAACGCTTCTGCACTCAAACAGCTTCCACTGAGTGTGAAACAGGATGCGTGAGTGCGACGACAGACAGACAAACAACTTTTCCCTACTACCTAACTTTCAAGCCTACACCTAAGGTTCCTTTAAAAGGTACAAGGAAGAAAACACAAAAGTGTTCCTGACCTCGGCGAGACACGGGGACAACTAAAGGATTGAAAATCATTCCTCAAGCGCTCTGAGTCGCGGCCGCCGAAGCGGCAAGTCTTGGTTTGGGCTGTGCAGTGACAGCAAAACGCTACGGCCCTCACAGTCCATGTTTATGGACTCACCTCCAGTGGCCCTAAGCCCTAGGACCCCCGCCTCCCGGCCTTTGCCGGTGAGGTTCACGGAGGTGAACTGTGAGACGCCAGGAGCGACTCCTCCCGGCTGGCCTATCCCCCAAGGTGGGTAGTGACCCCCTTTTGGTGGGTTGCCCCACAGGTGGCTCCCCCCTTTGGGCTTCCCCTGGGTGGGCTGCCCCCTTTAAAGACGGTCTCCCTTGGAGGAGGTTGTCCCTTTACCAGGTGCACAGGCAGGTGTCACCATCAGGCGACACCACCAGCACCCTTTGCTGGTGGAGAGACGCAACCACCCGTTGGCCTGCCTCAGGCACTTGGAGCCTCTGCAACAGGGCCGTCGCCAGCTCCGCATGGTCCTGGTGGTATCTCTCTACCTGGTTGCGAAGCCAAAAGGCCGTGGCTGGGTCCACCCCTTCGATCCATTTCCACCATGACTCCAGACGGCGGCGGGGAGGAAATGGGGTTGGTCCCCCCTCCTCCTGGTGCCAGTCGGCCCCATCAATCGCCACCAGCTCTTGGATCACTCCATCACTGGAGAATCTTCGAATTCCCCAATTGTCCTTGTTGAGATCACGGGTCAGGATCCCAGCCGAAGAGAAAGCCAAGATGACGAAAGCCATGTGAATGATTTGGCTGGAAGAGGGCTCAGGAGACATGGGCCGGAGTCTTTCCATTTCCANCTTGTTGAGATCACGGGTCAGGATCCCAGCCGAAGAGAAAGCCAAGATGACGAAAGCCATGTGAATGATTTGGCTGGAAGAGGGCTCAGGAGACATGGGCCGGAGTCTTTCCATTTCCAGGATCTCAACCCGGATGGTCCCCCAGCTTCTTATGTCCAAAAAGCCATCGCCAACCCGCCTTGTTCTAGAGGCGAAGATACCTGGAAGGTGGGTCCCCAAAAGGAGCTCGAGGCCATGTCCAGTTTTCTGGTTTGGCTCATCCTCAACACTGGTTAGTTTCCAAACCAGTGCCGAGTCGCCCGGAGCTATGAAAGTGGCTCTTGACCCCCCTATTCCAAGGAGGGAAAAGCTGCCACCCTCTGAGAACTCATCCAGGAAAAGCGCGTCCCCCACCTGGGCCAGCCAGTGGCGGCGGTTACTGGATCTGGCCACCCTCTCCGTGTGAAGCCTGATGGGCTCCTCCGTGACCACCACCGGCCACACGGGAGCNGGCCAGCCAGTGGCGGCGGTTACTGGATCTGGCCACCCTCTCCGTGTGAAGCCTGATGGGCTCCTCCGTGACCACCACCGGCCACACGGGAGCCTTTTCTACCGGCGCGGCCTCGGAGGAAATCCCCCGCTTGCGGCGGCCTGAGACGCAGACGGCCACCCCGGTGTGTTGGCCACCCGTGGCTTCTGTGGGGTTTTCGGCTCCTCCTTGACGCCTGACTTTTCCCCTTCCTGGGCAGGGTGGGTCGTACCCCCCGTTTCCGCCGGAGGGTCACCCATTCCTGTGTTGCTAAAAGAGCTGACGGAAGCTGTTCTCGTTGCCGCCCCCTTGGCCCGATCCCCCTGCCGAGGAGGATCGGCCGGGCTGGTGTCTGCATCCTCCGGTGGCACCTCCGGAGCGTCCTGGCTTTCGTGAGCCTTGCCTTTGTTTGGGCGTACAGCTGCGGCCTGTGTCTGAACGGCCTTCCTCTGCCCTGGGAACCTCGATCCCCGGGGGCAGGGCTTGAGCTTTCCCCAGAAGGTAAGGGCTTGGGGGCCACCTCCGGCGCCGCGCCCTGAGCATCCCCCCGGCGGTTCGGTGGGGTATGTTCTCGCGGCCGGCTTTCTGGATCAGGGCCCTTGCCTTTTGACCCAGAAGCCTTTCCTTTGCCCCCTTTTCTGTCCTTTTTTGAAGGACGGCGGTAGACCACGTCACCATCACGGGCCTTTCCCTCCCCTTTGCCTTTGCCTTTGTCTCCTCCCATCTTGGACCGAAAGGCCAATGGGTGGTTGCGTCTCTCCACCAGCAAAGGGTGTTGGTGGTGTCGCCTAATGGTGCAGCCCACCCAGGGGAAGCCCAAAGGGGGGAGCCACCTGCGGGGCAACCCACCAAAAGGGGGTCACTACCCACCTTGGGGGATAGGCCCCGGGAGGAGTCGCTCCTGGCGTCTCACAGTTCACCTCCGTGAACCTCACCGGCAAAGGCCGGGAGGCGGGGGTCCTAGGGCTTAGGACCACTTGAGGTGAGTCCATAAACATGGACTGTGAGGGCCGTAGCGTTTTGCTGTCACTGCACAGCCCAAACCAAGACTTGCCGCTTCGGCGGCCGCGACTCAGAGCGCTTGAGGAATGATTTCAATCCTTTAGGCAAAGGCATCAAAAAGGGGCAGGTAGGGCCAGGAAGATGGAACAGCTCAAGATTGGCAAGGTAGGGATCAAAGTCCGGCTGTATAAAGGTTCCATCCTGTCGGCCGCCTTGTACGGACATGAAGGCATGGGGGTTGCCCCCAAAAGACGAAAATGGTTCCGTGGCTTGTTAGCGCAAGTCCTTGGTAGGCCCAACCAGGCCAGCGTTGACCACTTTGGATTTTCATGGGCGCCGTGTTGAGGACCCGTGGTACACCATTGTCTCGCAGCATTTCAAAACCATGCGCAGGCTCTTGTTGCAGTGGCCGGAGAGAGACTTCCCTCGAGTGCAACAAGGCTGGCAACGCCTTGAGGCATGGCTGAGGGAGGCAGAGCACCCCTGGAAAAGGGCGGCTGGACCGCTTGGTGCCTGTTGGTGTTACCTTCAGGAAATGGAATGGGAACCGCTGACGATCCATCGATGGAGAATTGGCCTCAAGGTTTATGATATCCTCAAGGCTGAGGATTTTCATGAGGTCCTTTTCCTGACCAACAGATGGGTCGCCTCCCGAAGGCATGCAAGAATGGCGGCCGTCGACGGGGGTCAAGGCCTCCACACGGGACCGGACTGGAAGGTTCCGGAGCGTATGCTATAAAAAAGGCTGACCATCTCGCAGGAGTAGCTCTGAAAACCATTTGGCAAGGAGCGGTCCGTGCATCCCCTACTGCCACCTGTCAGAGATGCGGGGTCCCTGCCACCAAGAGACATGTCTTGTGGGACTGTTCTTGGTGGCAGTTGCATGGGGAACCGGTGCCACACTGGTGGCCGTCCAGACAGGACCCCGCCTACCCGCCGTGCCTGTGGGATTTTGGCCTCCTGCCGCAGGACCCTTCTTGGCCGGGGGTCTCCCATCCTGGATGAGGCCCTTATCCTGACGGGTGTCCTTTTGACAGGGGGGTCCGTCCCTCCCAAAGCCTTTGCGGCAGCCGGGACGCCCGCCTGCGTACAGTGATCTGGGGCCTCACCCTGTACACCTGCCATGAAGGGCGACCTCAGCTCATAGGGTTGGCCACCGGTTTGCACGAGCAGAGTGTATACCGAGGCGAGGCCAAGGCCATCCAGTTTGCGGCGTTGCATCTCCCAGCCGGCACGGATGTTACCAGTGATTGTAAAGGCGCAGTTGCTCGCAGCCGCAAGGGCTGTAACGTGAAGGGCCGTAATCTCGATATCTTTGGAACGGCCCCCACGGAGCAGCTGGATCTGCATTGGGTCCCTTCTCACCTGACTGAGAGCCAGTTTCGGGATGCAGTTGGACCCAACCAGGACTGGAGGCGTGTCATTAATGCAGAGGTGGACCAGCTGGTAGGTGATCGAGCGCTGAGCTTGCTTCCGGAAGGCTGCCAGGCGGCCCTTGGGAAGAGAGATTCGCTGGCCACTTCGGTGGCTGGCTTCTTGGGCCGTCGCGCGCAGGCCCTGTGGAGCTATGACAAGGATCAGGGCCCCCAGGTCCTTTTCCCGAGGACCTCAAAAACAGCGGAAGTCCCAGGGACTTCCGGGTCCAGTGCCAGCCGTTCGGCCTTTCAAAAGAAACGGCGTAACACCAACGCAGGCAGTACCCCACCGCAAAACGGGGGGTTTTCTTCTTTGGTGCAGGCGCCCTCGGCCTTAAGTGATCAAGAGGACGGTGATCAGGCCGAGATGACTAGCCCGGGCCCGGGGGACCAGGGTGCAAGAAACTCAGAACACACTCTCCACCGGAAGGTGCCAGTGGCCAACAAAAAGCNCTTAAGTGATCAAGAGGACGGTGATCAGGCCGAGATGACTAGCCCGGGCCCGGGGGACCAGGGTGCAAGAAACTCAGAACACACTCTCCACCGGAAGGTGCCAGTGGCCAACAAAAAGCAAATACTCCTCTCCTTGGTGGATGGCACGGGGGACGTGCGTGGGCACAGGTTTGCCACCACGCGCGATACGCACAACAATATGCAGATCAAGTGTGAGGACTGTGGTCTGTGGATCCAGCAAGTTGATCCGAAACCTGTTTTCAACCGGAAGGTCGCAAACTACTGCAAGAATCACCCTCTCAGCAGTCCGTCGGCGGATTGGTGCTGGCACGCATCACACAACATGTGTAACGCGGGGTTTAGGTGGAAGTGTACCCGGTGTCAAGGGGTTCAGGCTGTGGGGGGTCTTACCCCTGCCACTCTTGAACGTGTTTGTGCTCATGGCATGTCGCATACCTCACGTAAGCGTGCCGCCCTAGACTCCCAAGCTGCTGCAGGTACACGGTCTGTTGCGTCGTTTTTTGCAAAGTCCTCTTCCTAGCGCAGCCTNGTTTGTGCTCATGGCATGTCGCATACCTCACGTAAGCGTGCCGCCCTAGACTCCCAAGCTGCTGCAGGTACACGGTCTGTTGCGTCGTTTTTTGCAAAGTCCTCTTCCTAGCGCAGCCTTCGGTCCAAGATGGGAGGAGACAAAGGCAAAGGCAAAGGGGAGGGAAAGGCCCGTGATGGTGACGTGGTCTACCGCCGTCCTTCAAAAAAGGACAGAGACCGCCTAAGGCACTAGGGCTTTGGCCTCCTCCAAAAGGGGGCAAAGGAAAGGCTTTTGGGTCAAAAGGCAAGGGCGGCCCTGATCCAGAAAGCGGGCCGCGAGAACATACAACACGGAACCGCCGGGGGGATGCTCAGGGCGCGGCACCGGAAATGGCCCCCAAGCCCTTACCGGGGCGAGAGGCCAGCACTTCTGGGGAAAGCTCAAGCACCTCGGAGAAAACCAAGGGCCAAAGGCTAGCCCAAAACCTCCGGTGCCTGCCCTGCCCCCAAAAATGGGGATCGAGGTTCTCAGGGCAGAGGAAGGCCGTTCAGACACAGGGCGCAGCCGTACGCCAGGCTCACGAAAGCCAGGACGGATGCAGACACCAGCCCGGCCGATCCTCCTCGCCAGGGGGATTGGGCGAAGGGGGCGGCAATGACAAGCTCGTCGAGAACAGCTTCCGCCAGCCCTTCCAGCAACACAGGAATGGGTGACCCTCCGGCCACCCTACCCAGGAAGGGGAAAAGTCAGGCGTCAAGGAGGAGCCGAAAACCCCCACAGAAGTCACGGGTGGCCAACGCACCGGGGTGGCTTTGGAGGCCGTGCCGGTAGAAAAGGCTCCCGTGTGGCCGGTGGTGGTCACGGAGGAGCCCATCAGGCTCCCCTCGGAGAGGGTGGCCAGATCCGTTCCCGCCGCCACTGGCTGGCCCAGGTGGGGGACGCGCTTTTCCTGGATGAGTTCCCAGGGCGTGGCAGCTTTTCCCTCCTTGGAATAGGGGGGTCAAGAGCCACTTTCATAGCCCCGGGCGACTCGGCGCTGGTTTGGAAACTAACCAGTGTTGAGGATGAGCCAAACCAGAAAACTGGACATGGCCTCGAGCTCCTTTTGGGGACCCACCTTCCAGGTATCTTCGCCTCTAGAACGAGGCGGGTTGGCGATGGCTTTTCGGACATAAGAAGCTGGGGGACCATCCGGGTTGAGANTGGAAATGGAAAGACTCCGGCCCATGTCTCCTGAGCCCTCTTCCAGCCAAATCATTCACATGGCTTTCGTCATCTTGGCTTTCTCTTCGGCTGGGATCCTGACCCGTGATCTCAACAAGCACAATTGGGGAATTCGAAGATTCTCCAGTGATGGAGTGATCCAAGAGTTGGTGGCGATTGATGGGGCCGACTGGCACCAGGAGGGGGGACCAACCCTTTCCTCCCCGCCGCCGTCTGGAGTCATGGTGGAAATGGATCGAAGGGGTGGACCCAGCCACGGTGTTTTGGCTTCGCAACCAGGTAGAGAGATACCACCAGGACCATGCGCAGCTGGCGACGGCCCTGTTGCAGAGGCTCCAAGTGCCTGAGGCAGGCTGCGCTAGGAAGAGGACTTTGCAAAAAACGACGCAACAGACCGTGTACCTGCAGCAGCTTGGGAGTCTAGGGCGGCACGCTTACGTGAGGTATGCGACATGCCATGAGCACAAAC
>BGNK01000923.1:0-29080 GCA_003297005.1 Symbiodinium sp. clade A Y106
ACGCCAAACCCACAGCCGTGTAAGCTACCGTCGGCAGCCGTCAGGAATCGGCTTTTGCTGTGAAAAATCTTGTATGCTCTACTCAGGGCATGTTCTCACGGGTATCAACCCCTGCACACAGGAGGACCGTCCCAACATGCCTCCATGCATGAAGAAGCTGTGCACCTCCAATCATGGTGCTACCGAGAAGACGGCTGCGAGGCGAGGCGGCAGCCACTCCCCCGCCCCCAATCGGAGAACTTCGCGAAGTGCATTCAACAATCCATGACTGTGGATCGGCCTGAACAACAGCTAGATCGGAGGTGTCACAGTCGCTTTCACCCACTGCAGCTAGGGTCGGACTCACTTGGTGCAGGGACAGGCTGCACGCTAGCCCGTTAGTTGTTCACTATGGCAGCGACAGCGGCCGACATGTGGGGCGCCGAAGCCTTTCCACTGGCAAAACTCGAGTCGTGAGGTGTGAGACCCGTCCGACAGCCAGATCGCTCAGACTCAGCAACTTTCTCGACAGAACTGAAGTGTGGAAATCCTGGGACTGGCGATGCAGGGAAGTCGATGGCCTCTGAACAACACTGTTAACTTGCTCATCGTAGCATTGCGGAACATGCGATCACTAAGGCTGCGACAGCTTGCGGCTTCCAGACTTACCTGGACAAGTTCATGCGTTGATTAGGGTATGATCATGTAGCATCTGCTTGCTGCAGGGGCGATGGGATTCACCCGAGCTTGACCTCCTAAAGCATGTCACTTCATAGCATGCAGAGGACGGGGGAGCACTTCCTAACCCGACTATGCTCTGTGGGCCGGTGTCATGTAGTCTCCATGACTTCAGCGGGAGGGCCAAGGAGCCCTGAACACTGCACCCCCATGTGCAAAGACAGCAAGGGTAAATGGGTGGGTAGGCGATGCAGTGGGGAGGAAGACTTGGAGCAATGCACGATCAAGAGCGGGCAGATCTGGCTTCAGGGCGGATGGCTTTACGGATGACTTTACGAGCTGCTAACAAGCGCTTCAGGCAGTGGCTACGCCTTTCACCAGACCACTCTCATCTACTCTGCCCCGTACTGTCTTCCTCTCCGAAGACGCCAAGCCTGAAAAACACAAAACCCAGGCTACCCGTTGTGCGGAAACATGTACATGCCCGCCCAGCTACCCTAAACCCTAACCTATGCCTGCACTCGACAGCCTTTGCCCGGTCATCCGTGGCCCCCGCACTGCTCAACAAGCCTCTTCTCGGGTCTGCACGTAAGCCGTGACTGAAAACTGAGCCGCGGAAGATGGCATTTACATCAGTGCTCCGTGACTGAACCTTGCTGCAAAGGCAGGCCTAGTACTCACATCAGGACGCGAATGGGTCTCAAAGCGGCTTCAGAGCATGGTGCAACCGAGCACGTCGGAAGTTCTTCGTTCGATGCTTCAGCATCCCTCCGAGGTGCGAGCAGCGGGGTGGAAAGCAGGAAGGACGAAGACGTGCTGGACTTCGCAAATGGAGTGTCATCCAAACCGGCCATACTAGGCGCAAAGCCGGCAAGAATCTGGCCGCTCGTATTCCTGACCGATGCGATGCTTCAGCATTGGAATGCCTGGTGCTTGCTTATGCGTGAAGGCTCACAAGGGATTTGGAACCATCAAACAAATCTGAGGAACAATCAGGGCACTCTCAGAAACAAGGTTCAGAAACGGCCTCAAAGAGCTGGCAACCGTTGCGTTTCAAGGCTCCCCTGCCACAGATCCAAGGCTTGCAGGACCCAACGCGTCCTGAGACTAGTGCGCAGGCTCTTGAGACCATTGCAGCGACAACCAAGAGACTATCCTAAACAATTGACAGGCAAGGCCAACTTCAGCACTCACGGAATCTTACCTTGCCGTGGACATGCTGTGGACGCCGCCGCAGGCAATAGAAATCTATGGAACACATGTAGAAATCAGAAAGGATGTCGTCAGGAGAGGCCACAGGGTTCAGGCGGCACGGATCCCTGGCTTGTAGCGATGGCTCGGTGCCTTAGGGAGGGAAAGTCCATTGGGTGCATGCGCACTGGCCTTGTGAAATAACTTCCATGCAGGTGAACATAATTAGCGCAGTTTCAGCTGTTACAAGTTTAGAGAGCTGGTGGCAGGGAGACTTTCCCAGCGGCATGGCATGAGCGGCTAGACATGACGGCAAGTCCGGCTCTGGATGTGGAACCCACTATGCGCATGACAAGTAGTAACCTCAGCATTACATATCGCGGAAGCGGAACCCAGGTGTCCTTCAGAGACGCTGCCGTGCCAACGGAGCAGCAACCACTTGCAGAGGTAGCTTCGAGGGCGCCCCATTGTTAGACCCTCCAATTTCGGCTTCCGCATGTCGCATGTCTAGTGGTTCTAGATCTAGCGCCAAGACACAGAAGCTCGCATGCTTGACTTGGGCTCTGTTAGTTAGCGGCAGAGCCACACAAGAGGGTTCATGAGCCGAACAAAGCACTCTCTCAAGCCTGGCAGGCATATCAGACTTCCATAACTAAGCTGACTCGTGCTGCGCGCTGCTTCCCCCTCGGACTGTGCTCGACCAGTCGGTACCTCTCCGGCTGCTTCGGTGGCGAAGACTTCTGCGAGAGAGAATGCCGGATGTGCTGGCAGCAATCACTGCCGCGGAGCCAGGACCATCTTTAACCGGTGTGCCGCTGCAAGCAAGAAACGTCTAGCCTGCTGACTCGAAGACAAGATACGAGAGGCCAAACTGGCACAAGGAGCACGGCTCCGCCGCAGCAATGCTGACTTAGGCCCGTGGACACGAAGAACCTGCCGCAGCCATGATAACTCCGAGGCTGTCCGTCGCAACACCTCGCACCGTGAGGGAGTTGGATCTCAGGAGCGTGACAGCATGTGAGTTGAAAGCGCTGCAGCTAGCGTTCGTGTATTCCTCCATATCTATGAGGACGTAATTCATTGCTTGCACCGTGCTCGCATCTGCACTGAGCCGCTGCTGTACCAGGTGAGGCAGCCTCATGGCTAGGCTCAGATGTCACTCGCCAGGAAGCTCGTGGAGCTCGTGCCACAAGCAAACATCACTGCCTTCCAGCTTGCTGGAAGGCTACTGGAGAGCAGGCCCTGTAGCTGCGAGGTTTCCATGTGCAAGATTGCGCTCCCGCGCCACGATTTTTCAGATCCCAGCATGGTGCTGCTCGCATCGGCATGGCCTGCATGTGTGAAGCCTGAGGCAACGCGGGACGTTCGGAGGCCTCACTCCCTGCACTGGCGGCACGAAGTCAGGGAGTCCGGCGCTGCCCAACAGAAGCCCAAACGCAGCGATAGGCCCACAAGAGGGCACCAGTGCTCCCTGAGTGCCGGGCACATGTCTCTCCCCGACAAAAGCTGAGTAAAGGCTCCGAGGGATGATACGGCTGATGGACAAAATCCTGCATTACCCATTATAAGGAATATACCATAATTCCCATAGTTTAGGGTCCTTAAGGTCATGCAGGATTTTGTCCATCAGCCGTAGGAATGGTAATGCCTTAAAGTTGCCTTAAAGCCTTAAGGCCTTAGCACTCGGAGGGGTGAAGCCCAGCCCGAGCCAAGCTGAGCTCCGTCAGGACCTCAGGGGCAGGCGGCCGATTCGCCCCCTGCAGTGCCCTAGGGTCCTTTTCAGCGGCTTCGCCTGTGGCCTTGGGAAGCCGCGGAAGGATGGAACTCGGAGCTCAGATGCTTCACAGATGGAGACGAAGAGCAGGTCACGAAAGCTCCAGGGAGCTCTTAGGGATCTTTGCACGATGGCTCGATGCCTCATGAGCTGGGTCTTTGCTGGCCTGCTCTATGGCCCCACGACGCGCAAGGCGCCATCTTGACTGAAACTTCCATGCCTGCCAGCTGAATGCCTATCCTGCCCACAATTCAAGGCACTCTACGTTGTCTACATGGTGCAGCAACTGAAACCAATATGGTTCTACTGGAGAGCTGTCGTGTAACGCTAAGGCTTCAGTTGCCCAGCAAAGACCACATGCTGTGGTTGTCCTTGTGCGTCTTGTGAGCACAACTACACTTGCCGGAGAGTTCGTCAATACGAGAGTTTGGTGCCCCGGTTAGGGCTTATGAGTTGCGGATGGGGCAGCCTCGGAGCCACAGGCAACTTCAAGCCGGCAGAAGGCATCTTGACGTCATCGCGCCCGCCTCTCGCATCAAGTAAGTCGTGAATCTTACGAGGTCGGCTTCAAGAGCCATAAAAACGTCTCGGCTGTCTGCACAGCGCAGGCGTCTGACGGCACGGCTTGCAAGCCACGGAATGGCATGGCATCGATAATTGTTTTCGAAACCGCTATGCCAACCATCGGTTGCTCACAGCAGAACGATACGAGTCGTCTTTTCGCAACCGATTGCGATTTTGGTGCTGAGCTCACCACTGCTGCAGGTGAATCAACAAACCACACCGCACACAACACGACGGCTTCCTCAAGCGCCTTGCTCCTATGGCATCGCCTCAGCACATTCTCGACGAACTTCGGGGACCAGAGCGCTCAAGCAGAGGCTTTCAAGCTTCCAGGTGGCAAAACTGGCCATCTATGCGCTGCAAAAACTCTGCTCCTATAGACCTTCGTTGAAACTGGGCGGCCGCAAAAACCGTGTGTCTTTTGAGACTGTCCCCCATAAGTCCACCGGCAGGAGGCGATGTCGGCTCAGCAATTGAATGGCAGGAAGCAGCATTCGCCTTGGGTTTAGCAATTTCCTGAAGTCACAGGACTTCTTTACAAGGAAATTCAATGGCCAACACGGCATCCAAAATCACTGTGACTGGTTCTGATGACCGTGCCAATCCGAACAGGCGGATCTGAAAACACTGCGTACTGCAATTATCCTGTGAGCTTACACTTGCAACGTGCAAGTACTCTTGGCGCCCTGTAACGCATCGACTCGTTTGCAGACGCTTCTGTAACTGGCTACGCACTCCACCAAGCACCTCCAATTCCCTTGGGCGGCTGATGACTTGGAAACTCTGCTGTGTGTGTTGGCTTGACAACAGCACCCTGCTGACAAGGATTCCGGATCGTTTGCGGAACAGCCTCTGATTGATGAGGGTGGCCAAGGGACTACAAAAGTAGCGCGCTGTGGCGAGAAGCCGACATTCTAAGGTAAGATGGAATCGATTCGGCAGAAGCATAGCTGGGCGATTTCGAGGCCAGTCTTTCCGGATCTGGGCTGACCATGGCTTATTAGCACTTCAGCGCAGGGGGCTGCGAGCGTGCGGTTGCTCATTGCCATCCCACCAACATTGAACATCAACGAGCCACGGAGACAGCTACTAGTACAAGATCAAGCTGAGCGGGTGTCCAGAGTCTGATGTTGCAGATTTGTCGTGCAAAATCGCTTTAAACTCTGCACCGCATGCCGCTTCTCAGAGATGTGAATGGCAAAATGGGTAACTGCAAAGCCACCGAAAAAGTTCTGGCACAACGACTATGTGTAACCCAAGCGCCGCCACTGACGAGCACAGTACCAATCGAGCCGTGGATTTCGACGAAGGGCCGATGCTTCCCGGGATTCTCGGCCCAGTCCGAGCGCACAAATGTCTGCCGCGAAGCAGTGCCCCAACCCGGCAGAAGGGGACCAGAGCCCTCTGGCGGCTGAGCCGCCGCCGGGTGGATCACGGCATGTCACAACCTGCGTGCGCGTCCGGGCTATGGAAGCAGTGCGAAGACGATCTTCCGTCAACATGGCAGGAGGGTTGAAAAGCCCTCAATCGGAACGCTTCTGCTAGCAAAGCTGAGGAGGGACTGCGATGCTGGGATGCTGCTGTGCGGCTGAAGTGCTCTGGCTGCTCGAAATTAGAGTAGAGTGCACGCCAGCTCACACGAACAGGATTAAATCCTCGCATGCCAGCAGTCGCGACACTGCCGAGTCACATGTCAAGACTGTCAGAACGGGCTCGGGCTTCCCGCTTTAGTCACGAGACAGCAAAGCTAAGCCATTTGCCGTCTTCGGCTGAAGCAAGGTGCTTCCCCTCCCGCATGCGGATCATGCATCATGCGCATCATGCAGGCTTCTCAAGCTTCGGGGTGCTTCGCGGTCTGCAGAAGCCAAGCCTGGATGTAACTCGGGGCTGCGAGGCTAAGCACCCTGGCTGCAAGCGAAACATCCAACAAGCAGCCCGAAACTCTAAAGCCTAAAGCCCACTCACTAAACCCTATTCCATCGAAGCTTGGAGTAGAAAACACTTCGAGTTGGAGGTCGTGGAAAATCGAGCTTCAGACTTAGCCACGAAACGGCCCAAAAGACGGGGGCGCCTGAGAAAGGGAGTACTGCTTACACATGGCTGCCGGAAGCATGAAGGGACCTGCTAGTGTGCATCTCGGCTGGCAGAACTTCAAGGCGAAGCTGAATCGAAGAATCGAAGCGTTCCTAATCCCAGAAAAGTCTGAGGACGATGTGGTTGCTCGGCTGACTCCTCCCAGCTTTAGGTACTGTACATGCAAGTTGCTTTGACAGCACGAAAACTGCAACTGGGAGCCGCAAACCAACAAACTTGCTCAAAGGGACTCCTTGGCGTGGGAGATCGGTGACTCTGCTTTGCAGGCTAAGTTGGGAGGCAGGCCGAGGCGAAGGTACTAGTGACCTTCCGTGGACTATGTGCTCTCATGCATCAGTCGCCGTGCACAGCGGCTTCCAACAAGGGAGCGTGTGAAAAAAGGAATTTCAACCCAAAAACAAGACAGTCCTTGGAGACCGTTTGCGTGCCAGGTCCCTGCAGAAAGCCCTGCTAACATACCAAGGCGAAGACCTGAAGTGACCTGAAGCTCGCCTCCCCGCCGAGAAAGGAATTTCAGTCATTGCAACACCCCTTTGCCAGTCAACGAGAGCTCGTCAGAAATCCAAAGTTGAAAGGTACAGGAGATCTGGGTTTCTCGGGTTTAGTTTAGGGTTTAGGGTTTAGGTCTTGAAGGGATGAGCTTGGCCCTTGGCTTTGCAGGTATGCGTGCAGCCTGCAGAGCTGCATGCGTTTCAGCTTGACTTCGCACGCTCGGTATAATCTGTCCCGATCGCGATTCAAAAGCCTGCACACAACGTCAACTTCAAGAACAAAACCGACTGATCTTGTGACGATCTGCCCTTCCTGTACCGAATCTCCCTCCGCATGCCTTGAACTTCCTGCACCGTTTCATCTTGAAAGTAAACACGGACGAGTGGCGCTGTGCCACAAGGGCCTCCGTATCAGCAGACTTCCGCGCAAGCTAGACATGCACTTTCGAACCCGGATGCTTCATCCCCAGTCTACTGGAAGTGTGCTTGCCTTTGCTCCCGAAGCGACATCTGCCACACAATTTGGCAGCGGACCTCAGAAGGGGCTTGGGAGTCTAAATCTTCTTGCGAACTGTTTCCAGCACCAGTGCATCGAGGACCCATGACCTAAGCCAAACAAGTCACCAACTACCCTAGTGTGCAAAGCAAAGGAGCAAGAGAGAACACGGGAGCTGACACTGAAGCAGCACTTCGGCAAGGCTTTGCTTAGGGCGTTGCTTTAGCAGCAAAGCCAGCCTTGTGCAGGCATGAGTCCTCATCGGGCAGAGGCTCGCAAAAGGACTCAACTTTGCTGCCAGGCAAAAGGCCTCGTAAGCCTATTGATATCCAGATGACACAAACAAACTGTGAGAAGCTCCAGCACACACTCAATGGTGAATCATCTCGTTCTTGCCCGTAACACCATATTGACCGGCAAGAACTGCCGACACCCGAAACCCTCGTTGCTCCAAAATGGCCAGGAAGCAAACTGCGCCTTCTCAGTCCCATGGCCTCCCAACACGACCATCGGACAGGCTTGGGGTAGCAAGATGGCCTGCCAGCTTGATGATGCTGATTTTGGGCGGGCCACATTAGTAGAAAGTCTGCCTGTCTGCGACGGGAGTGCAGGACTTAAGCATGCAACTCTAATCCTCTAGTCTATCACGCACAGGAAGGCCGGCCGGGATGTCCTCGCACACGATTCCCCTGCAAACGGTTCAAGGTACTCGGATGACGGCCCCCCAGGGAGACTTCAGCTTGGCACTTGGCCGAGCGATTGAAGTCCTCTCACTCCGCGACATTAGAGAGCACACCGGCTCACCCGAACAGAATGAACTGAGCATGCGTATGCGGAACTATGCAGATGGGTATCGATTTGGGAATAAGGCATCGCCCTAACGGTGCTACAGTAGTCGCCCAAATCCATGCATGTCATCAGCCGCGAGACTCCAAGTCCTTCGTCGCAACTGTCGCAAGCGTGTCGCAACTCGCTCCGGCTTCCTGGTTTAAGCGACGAGACGCCATAGCCAGGGCATTTGCTGTCTTCATCCCGCATGCGGATCATGCATCATGCAAGCTTCCAGAGCTTCAGGATATCTCGTGGTGCAAGATGTGCGGCTAAGCGCCCTGGCNACGAGACGCCATAGCCAGGGCATTTGCTGTCTTCATCCCGCATGCGGATCATGCATCATGCAAGCTTCCAGAGCTTCAGGATATCTCGTGGTGCAAGATGTGCGGCTAAGCGCCCTGGCTGCTAGCAACCCAATAAATATTAGATTATCGGAGTGGTGGGAAGACCGAAACCATCTCTTGCATTTTCCAGGATGGGAGCCATGCCACACTGGAGTGCTGGATGACCGGAGAGGTTACCCAGCACTCGCACACGCCCGGAGATGTGAACATGTTCAGCCTTGCCTATGCAAGTAAAGCCAGCCGCCACAAGGCATCTCGTTTGGCGACCGCTTTGTGCAAATCGGCCTGTTCCGACCCGGAGATCGGGATGGGGAGTACGTCTCCGTTGCACACGAGTTCCGAGAAGACCCTCGTCTACAAAGAAATTCGACGGAGTCCCAAACCCCAACAACAAGGACCACNGGCCTGTTCCGACCCGGAGATCGGGATGGGGAGTACGTCTCCGTTGCACACGAGTTCCGAGAAGACCCTCGTCTACAAAGAAATTCGACGGAGTCCCAAACCCCAACAACAAGGACCACAGGCCAAAGAGCCGGCTAATGGTGGATTGCAAGGTGCTTCCAGATCTCTGGAACCTCGGAAGAGCTCTGTCTGAAGGCATCGCTGCACACACCAAAGAGTAACCCCTTAAATGACAGCTTTGGTGGTCTAGGATCTGGGCTTTCGGGCTTAGGCTCGAGCCTGTTGAGGGGCCCAGGCTTAGCCTCTTCAGTTCTGTTCCGCACGTGAGGGATGTGGTGACCACGGAGGCTTCCGCGAAGTGAGCACGCCCCCTTCCGAGGCAGGTCAGTATCAAGGAGACTGTGCTTCCCTGCGTCTGGTTGACGTGCAGATGATGCGGATGCAAGATGTTCTTCCACCCTGCAACTAACAGAGAGGACATGACAAAGCAGCTAAGCACGTGAACGCCTGGGGTTCAGGGTGAAGTGGCGAGCAGCGGCGAGCGTGGACGGGTCGATGCGAGAGCACGTTCAAGTGCTGCTCGCGTGGAATACTCCCGGGTTAACCGTCAAGACTTCGCTCTAGGGCCTCTAGGGTTTATGAAGCTCAGGCCGAATTGAGCGGCGCATGAAGCTCGTTGGGACCGTGGCAAGGTCACGCAAGGTATATCTGCCGAGTTGTAGGTTGGGTCAATAGCCACCACAGACTGCAAAGCTTCTGCCTGCTTGTATATCGCCGCGGACTTTTCTTGATCGAGACAGGCATGGAATGGCAGAGGGACGGAAATTGCAGACCGACTGTGGTTCAAGCAGCTCCGTGTGATCGGAATGGAAACAACCGAGGCAAGACGCTGAACCTCAAGCAGCGTCAGGGGCACAGTCGCCATCAAGGAGATGGATACGAAGCGAAAAACCTTAGTTGCTGATAGAGAGACGCGTGCCCCCTTCGTGCAATGACTGTTGTGATCTTTGGACGACCAGAGATCCTGAGATCTGTCAGGTCTACACCTCGAATTGCAGTGCATGTGCACAGTCACGTAGAGATCTTACTCCAAGGCAAGGTTCTCACGGAACCTGGCATGACAGACTGCCAGGAAGTGGGGCGAGATGTCTACAGGCGGACTCCTGTTACCCATTGCTTTTGCCATGGCTGTACGGGGCTGCGACCACCTTTGCGGTCTCAGGCGGCTCCCATAGGCTGGACCGTGGATGTTGCAGATTGCAGAGACGAGCAACTGCCGGAAAAGTTGGCACGGACCTAGTCTCCAACAACAACCACCTTTCATGTGCACAAACACATCCAGGCCAGCAACAACACGCATCGGAGATGCAGTAGAAGGGGCAGGAAGGAACTTGCAACAAGCATACGTTTGTACGTCCGGAGGCAGTGAAACTGTACCGAGGCGTTGACGAATGAACTGCCTCCTACGACATGCAGCAACAATGCCGTTGGGTGGACGAGGGCGGGCACATCCTCTCTGCTGTGGACTTCCTGTAGAACGACGGCTTTAGTAGCGCACGACTGCAGAGAGTACCTGCGTGTCAGACTCGAGGTGTTCTGCGGCCTGAGCACTTCTTGGCCTGGCAAGCTCTTCTTGCTGAAGCAGCGCACCAAGCTCTAGGAACGGCTAGATAGGGTTCTTGATAGCTTCATGTTGCACGAACATATTTGCATGCAAGTGCGGCTCTGCTTACTGAGCGATTCGGCTGACCCCTGCGACATCAATGAAGCACAATGAAAATTACGTGAAGGTCAGGAAAGTTGTCTGACTGCCTGGCTGGTTGCAGGCCGATGTGCGAAATTCAAGATGTGCACATACTGGCATATACAAGTTTTACATCCCTAAACCGCCCAGACCCAGACCTCCCCAAAAGACCCCAAAGCCCGAAACTCTGGCATTTCTGACCCACCTCGGCCTCGGCTTCGGGCTGTTGGAGCCACGCCTTCCGAAGGCTCGCAGCGACGTCTTGGTCCTCAGAGCACTCGAAGCCTGGAGCCACGGAGCATAGACTCAGACAGCCTAGGGCTAGGGCTCTCATTCTGCGACGCTTAGGAGAGAGCACCTGCATCTAGAGAATCTAGGGGCTATCAGACTTCTGCGCCTGTAGCGACAGGATCGAAAGCACCAAGCAACGCAATGCGCAGCACGTGAGGCGTCTGGTGGCTGTGCCATAGCCGGGTTACGGCATGTCATGACATGCCTGGCTTCGGAAGCAGCGGGAAGACGACCTTCCCTGAACGGGGCAACTGCCAGAGGATGGAAAGGCCCCCAACCAGAAGGTCTCTGCTGCTCTGGGCCGAGGGGCTCCTCCACACGAGAGCCCATTCAAGATGAGGTCTTATCGGCCTGGCTGTTATGGAACTCCGCACACCTGCTCAAGGCCACGTTGCACGAGCTCATGCCGATGGTAGTCGTCTTCATGATCCAAACAGCCTCAATATGTCTACTGCAGGTCAACTAGTTCCCATCGCTGCCGACGGATGCCTGGCAACCACACATGCCTTCATCAATCTTCGCATGCCAGAACCGAAACTGCCAGCCACAACTGGCTCGGGCTTTCTGGTTTAAGCCAGGAGCCACCTGATCTCAAGTCTCCTCGTCTTTTCTCGGATGCGGAGCATGTTCAGGGCTTAGCGCAGTCCGGAGTATATTTAGTTTGGGGTTTGGGGTGTTGGCATGCTTGAGGTTTCTGGGCTTCCAGAGAAAAGAAAACGTCACGACGCAGGTCTGTGAGGCTACGCGCCCCGGCTGCAAGCGAGGCGTCCACTACACATTTTGCCCCTATAGGACCCTCATACACAAAGCCCTAAACCCCCGTATAAGATCTGCCTAATACCCTTAAAACCCTAAACTTTTAGCCCTTCAGGAACCGGGAAGGTGCAAGTGGAGCTTTTTTCAAGGCGCTGGTGGAGACTGACCCGTGGCTGCGCTTGAGGCTTGAAGGCAGGATGCCTACGTCTTTTCTGTGGCCCCAAGACAAGCAGAGGAAACTCACAAGTCAAGAACCGCCTCGACTGTAGCTAAGTCACGTGGCTTGCACTTTCCCAGGGGTACTATGCGCAGGCCGAGGTTTGGGGGAACTCCTGCCTAGTTACCCTCAAGCTTGCCTTCCAAGCGTCTGGTGTGAGCTGGAAGGCAATGGTTAAGGTCTGGTCACAAGGGAGGCATCAGTTGCAGAATGCAACCACTCCACGCCTTAACTGAACCCTTCACCTCAGTAAGCGGCGGAAACAGAGTACATCGTCTGCCACTAGCTGAAGCCCCCGTGACCTCAAACTATGGATGATGCAGAGCAGCTGAAAACACGCCGTCTTGCAATCTTAGCCCATGGCTCAACCCTGTTTAGGGCACCTATGCTGCAGGCAAGCTTGAAGCTCAGCTTCATGCCAGGTTCGTACATCTACGAAGGGCGAGACTTGCAATGCAATCTAGGAATCCAGAACTGAACCCAGGAGTCACGCCGCATGTCAGCTCCATCATGAGCTCTCATGCATCAAAATCTCCGGACGGCAAGCCATCCGCCCTGTGCAAAACCACCGAAATCGAACAGCCTGAACCTTTAACCCTGAACCCTAGGCCTAGACCGTGTAACGCCGACGTAAACCCTCAAGCTTACACAAAGCCTTGAACGCCTGAGTTCAGGGCCAGACATCAAGCCGCACTGGAACGTTAAGATTTTGGGGTGTAAGGTTAGGGTTTAGGGCCGTTTAGGGTTTTAGGGCTAGGGGCTTAGGGTCAGCCTGGAGGTTGATATCTTAACATCGAATCGAGACCTGTGCTCCTGGTGCTTTCTCTTTCCCAGTCGTCGGTGTCACTGTCAAGATCTCAAAGAGATGCCCTTGCCTGGTCCGCGGGCTCTGGAGGCACACTGAAGGCAATCTACTGCAGTCTGCCACTTGGGCACTTGGGAGGAATGACCTCTTGAAGCATGGGAAGCTGCGCATCCCAAGAAAAGAAGGCACTCCGTACTATGGATCATCTGCTGTCGCCACCAAACATATCAAATCTGAAACAGTGGTCCGGGCTTATTGTTGTTGACTTCACGATGTGCTTCAACTCCTTGAGAGATGTGGATGCTACATCCACGATGGACTCATGAGGACTGGTGGCGGGGATCTTCACCAAAAGCCCCTGGAAATCACACGACGCTGCAGAAGCACCGCCTCACTTGAACCCCTCGCCCGGAACAGCCGTGTCAAAGAGCCCTCCACGACCGGCCAACTGCTTTCCGGATCTTGCGGCGGCCTAGCCTAGCGTGGATGTCCACCAAATATCCGATTGGGAAGGCTTTCACATGGCTCGCCGTAGTTAAAGACGTCCCCCGCACAACTGCAGAAGACCGCACCTGCGCATTGACAAACCTTATGCCTTAGGCGTGGCCCGAGAGCAAACCACGTGACTCGCTCTCTGAAGACCTGTAATCCAAGCCACTTCATGCAACCGGTCGGTCGAACTTCCGATCGACGGCGGAAGGCATAGATCCCAACAAACGGGAGCGAGGTCGATGCTTGCAGCGCGAATTGGCATGACCGGTAAGTTACCCTGGATGATGGTCTCAGTGGCATCCTCCAAGCCGAAGACGGCGATCGCTTCCGAGGGCGGAGAGCGGGCTGAACGGTACTCACGGAATCATCCGTGCGAGACGGCTCTGTCCAAAAGCGCGATCAATCCATGTTCCAGGGTTGCGGAAGCAAGCTACAGCAGCATCTGCTGCAATACTCTTCTTAATGCTGATGCTACAAGTATCTTTGTATCCCACAACAGCAATGCCAGGAGTGAACTGCCCGTTTTCAACAATGGCATCTGCCGAAAGAGCTCGCGACCAACATCTATCTGCGCCTTGGACAATGAAAATGTGAAACATGTACATTCTGAGCGGGCGAACGCTGCTGCAACAACCTCTGCCATGAGACACGAACATCAAAATTTGCATCCCATGGGTGCAGGCTGCTACCAGCCTGCGCGGAATGCTCAGGTCCGTGCAACCCCACGTTACCCAACTCAAGCAGCCTGACCTTCACACGTCGAGACCGCCAGGCTGTGGGAGTCCGGCTGGCAACTTATATTCCAAGCTTCGAAGTTCAACCTAATGTAGGAACCTGATTAAGAAACCCTGGGCCAGGATTCATGTAAGGAACCCTGCTAAAGGCCCAAGGTTTCTTAATCAGGTTCCTACATATTATAGTACCCTTTATAGATCCCTAAAGTATCCCTTACTTATAGACCCCTACATTAGTCCGGGCGACATCTCCCCAAAAGCGAAGCCTCGAGGACTCCTCGGGTCTGGAGGTAAACCTTGCGGCAAGGGGCAGTGTTCCTTTACCTTCCTTGGGATCCGAAAACCCTACCGTTCTGAGGGTTCTACCCTCTAATTAAGGGGTCATAACCTACTATTTTGTAGGGTTTTTGGTGATACAGGTTTGTACCAGACTGGAGAAGCCGAGAAACGCACGCTTCGGAAGGCTTTCTCTTGCAAGGTCGTTGGCTCCAAACAGCCACCGTCAGCCTGAAAGCCCCCGGTACCTGTGACGGCATCTAGCATGGCGAGCTTGAGGCTACGACCGCACCTGCGGCTCTCTGGGTGTTGGCAAGACCAGTCGACTGGGCGCCAACAGGGGGCCGCCGTGGAAGACTTCCTCCCTTAGCAAACGGCCGAGGGGTTGCTACTACAGGCACTTGCCAGGAGAACAAGTCGATCAAGGAAGCTTTCAACTTCCGACCCACTGCCCAGGTCTTCAGAAGCTGAACTATTCCCGAAACTCCAGAGCCATGAGGGTTTAGGGGTTTAGAGTACCCAATTGACCGATTCATCTTCGACGGTGCACCTGGCTCTGGGGCTGCAAAATCACCCGGGGTTGCAGCCGACTGGAGCCTGGGTGACTTGGAAATGGCTGAGCAGGTACGCTACGCTACCTGCAGCACCAGAAATCCGCAAGTAGACCATCTAAACACAACAACATCCGGAGCCACGCCCCTTCATTTTGTGATGGCCCTGTTGCAATTGTCGGCTGGCCAGGCACCACGTCTGACCAAACCAGATGAGATTTTCAAGGTGAGCTCCGGCTCAGTGCCCGGGCTGTTCTTCTCAGGAGAAGAGACATGGCATTTTCGAAAGAGGTAGGCATCCGGATTTCAAGGTACCTTAATCGTTCTGCAGGGGAATTATTCTTAGACGTGTGGGTTGCTGATCAAATACCGAAACAGCGAGTCTGGACTACCACGCTGGCACTTGCCTGGGGAAGCCAAGTTTGTATGAAGATGCAAGTCGTGAATCCGCGACCTAAGCAATACTCTTGCATCGCCTCCATGCTAGGCCGCCCTCCACTTGCTTAAAAGGCCTCACAGTGGTATCCATAAAGGGGAAAGAACTCAACCGGACAACCCCAGAACGCATCAGAGCTCAGAAAGCAACATCCTGGCTCAGCAGCCTAGCCTTCAAGGCTCGCACCCCCTCCTTGCGTAGGTTGGAGCATCACCCCTTATTGGTTGTGGGGCTCAAAAGAGCGCAGGGAGTGAACGGCCCAGAGCGCCTACGCCAAGGGGCGATGCTAGGGACCATACTCCTCAATTCCATCAAATCTCTGAATTCTCTGAACCTTCCTGCCCTGTGTGCAACGTGTTGTGGTGCGCACATGGCCGTCGCGTGCCAAACTTGGATACGGCAAGTAAGCAAGTGATCAGGCAGCTGGAAGGTAGCCAAGTGATTACAGATCAAAGGCTCGTCTGCCTGAGCAGGATTTAGGGTTTTGGGATGTTTTGGGTCTAGTCTAGAGATCCAGCACGCTTTCTTGCAAGCCCTGCTGGGATGCAGAATGCACCCCGATGCATCTGTCAAGCTGTTCTTTGCCTCCAAGTCAGTCCGAACAGCGAAGCGCTGGCAAGTCACAGGGACAAGGACAGGGCGTAAAGAAGCTGACATCCGAAGCGGACTCATTCAAAATTGCCCCACGGCCTGGAAGAGATGCATCCGCACACCCGGTGAGATGCAAAAGATCAAACTGATCCGGTCCGGTGGTATGAAAATCCGACATGGCGACCCCGGTGCAACCCTCACCCGTATGGCTGCAAGGGGCATGCGCTCCCGGCCGCACCTGCAAGCATGGCAACTGAAAGGAAAGGATGACACCCCATCCATGGCTATTTTGCTGCTGGCTGAAGCTGAATCAGAAACCATTGCGCGGGGATGTAATGCCGCCAGCATGTTCTGGGGACACCACATGGCGACACGGTATCCTGCCATCACCCGGATCTCATCCAAAGCTTGGCCAGTCCCGATTCATTTCACCCTAAACCCTAAACCCTACACCCTAAACCCTAAACCCTACACCCTAAACCCTAAACCCTAATGAACTCTCAGACTGCTCTGCACATCTCGCGCATGAAGCATGCGGCGGCTGCTCTGCGAGGCTCTCTGCGGGGCCTTAGGCTCTAAGGATGTGGTAGAAAAAGCACTTCAATGGGAATTAATACGAACTGACAGCAGGAAGTGGGGAGGAAGAACGCGACGCGGAGAGCCTGGGCTACGCCGTAGGTCGGCTCGGTTCCCGACAGAGTCTGAACAGTTTGGCCTTTAAGGGCAGGTTCACCGGTTACGATTGAGCTGGTGGTTTCAGGACAACCCTATAAACACCTCTTGGATTCTTGCAGGCCGGGTTGGTAATGCCGACCACTGGACGTGCTCCGGCAATTCACGCGTAGACAGACTCAGAGCTATTTGCAGGACATGCGGTCATGAATATACCCGCGGTACAAAGCAAGGCAATGTCCCACTGGCACGCCGAGCTCCTGCCAGTCGGCTACGACTCACCCCGCCCGTGGCCCGTGGATGAATCATGTCAGCTCTCCGGTCGACCGGTGCCTGAGTCCCCTACAGCTCTTCCGCTCAAACTCAAACTGTCGAACCGTGAGCTTGGGTGAACGTCTGAAATCCTTACCTACCTTTGGTTAGTAGGGAATGGAAGAATGGTAGTAATGGTAGTTATAAGTGTATCCCATTCCTCCATTCCCTGCTAACCAAAGGTAAGCTTAAGCTTATACCCTACATCCGAACCTTCGAGGCCTAAACCCTAAACCTTTATTTCTCGGATTTCGAGATCAAAGAGAGTCACGGGAGGATTAATTCATGCTTCTAGCTTAGGGAGTTTAGGGCTTAAGGATTAAGGCTGAGTGCCTTGCCAAGAACACCACCGCAGGCACTTCGCATCTTCGGTTGACGCCTCATGGCCTTCTCGCGCGGTTGCACTGGGCAGTTGAGAGATGTATATAGAAAAGAATTGAGCCAGGAGTGCAAAACCTTGCTCGGCAAGAGCTCATCCCGGGGTACTAGCGGCCGCTATCTAGCGTCCTCTTCGTGACATCCAGATTTCACAGCGAAGCAGCCACATCCGATCGTTAAACAGATTTCTTGATGTTAGGCGTCCTCTTCGTGATATCCGGATTTCACTGCAAAGCCGTCATATCCGATCGTCAAATAGATCTCGATGTTATGAAAACGGCCAGACTTTTGATCCATCAGTCGGAAGTGTTCTGGGAAGAAACCCAAACCGTGTGGAACCCGAAACATGTCGACATTATACCGACATGTTCCAGTAAAAGGCCGTGTCTTGATCCGAACCAGAAGGGATAACACGGCCAGTTGCGTGCTTATGTCCGGAGGAGGTTAAAAGCTAAGCGCCCATCCGAAAAAGCAAACTTTGCTTGGGAGGCTACTTGTTTCTGTGATGCGCATCGGTCTCCCCAGGCTTTACGAGAGAAGCCCGAGGCCTCGTAAAGATCTGTTGCTTGAGGCAGAACTCCTCGTGATCTGATTCGCGTCGGAATACGTTGCGCAGGTGAAGCTCGCCTTTGAAGTGGCAGAACCAAAGGGATTAGGGATACAGGTGTAGGGGTCTGGGGGTTTATTTAGATGCACTCCCCGCTGGTAGTCACTGTCCACACACACGTCGCTTACAACCCGTGAATGTCTGCCGTCCAGAACCCGCGAAGATCTTCAGGAAGGCTACCGAACCGAATCGGAACCGCTGAACCGAACCGCTCGGAACCGGAACGCCGCCGAACTGCACAGAAGGGCATTGAAAGCCGAACTGCAGAACCGCGCGCCGCATTGTCACCGAAACGCACCCATCCGCCTTCACTTCAAACCCCGAGCTGCACTCAGTCCAAAGGGCAGGGCTGGTCTGCGCGTACGTGGTGCTTTTACAAGCCTCCTGATTCTCGAGGTTTCGGATGCTGTCGAGCGCCTGCCCACTACCTGTCCCTGTCGTTGCCCTTGCCCCTGCCCTTGCACATTCCTGGCCTGTGGTGCGTGGAGCAGGGAGTATCCAAATTTGCGTTTGTGGGGTCAGAGAACGCTAAGATGAGCTGCCGCATAGGGTCCTTGTTGGAGGGTTGGAGAACCTCCCACAAGTGCTTTTTCGGAGATCGGCTCCAGAAATGGGTTTCATCAGGACTGGGACGAGCCTCTCGACGCTATGGCCAGAGCTGAGGTGCCCGACCCAAAACCCCAAGCCCCGCCGGAACCCCCTACAGAAGGCAGTCGGCACAGCAATGCATTATGCGATGACGACTTAATACGACAAGGGAGCAGAAACAACACTTGGGCTGGTTGACCCCGCCGTGACCATCAGCGATAAAGACTTGAAATTCAAGTTGATAATGGCACCCACGAGGCGCCAAGTGCTTGTCACAGGACCCCGTATGAATCCTTCCTAGCTTGGCCTTGGGCCCCGAGAAAAGTACAAATTCGGCCCTGTCCCTACGAGATCAGTGTCGTCACGCCGCGAAACGCCAACATGGCTACTCCCCTCTGTGTCTGTTCTTGGGTTGGGGTCTGGGTCCTTTGACTTATACTGGCTGCCTATGAACCATGAACCGAACTGCAAAGAACCGTGAACCGGAAAGCCACGCGAACCGCACCAAAGAGCCGGAAGAATCCGACAACATTCCGCGAAGGTGCCGCATATGGGAGCTTCATGCATGGTTTCCAGTGGCCTGGGCCTAGTCCATGGTTCTATTCCGTCTTGGGTTTAAGTACCCAGAAAATGCAGAATGTTACCCCAACTATGACAAAGTGCCCAGTGCTCTAGACCTATGGCATATCCCTCGCCAGTGGGCTCAGGGTCTGAAAAATCGCCCAGCTGCCACAAAAAAACGTTTTTGTACAGGAGCTTTGGCGATCAACGGGAGTTTCAACCTTCACCTCACCTATCAGCGGCAAGGACTTGCTATTTGTCTCAGCTTTTTGGTTAATGGGAGTCTAAGGTTCAAAACTCCTGCCCAGACAGCAGCTTAGTAATAGCATACGGCTACTAAGAGGAAGCAAAGTCCACAGCTGTGACCGTGGCTGGCCTTGGCAGGCACAGGACGGACCAGAGTAGATGGCAGCTGGGATAGCCGCAACGATCCACAAAATGCTGATCTGCTGTCACGTGTGATATCTCTGGTCGTGATATCGACACGATGCTCTGATTCCCAAGCGAGCGGCACATCTACCGACAGATAAGTAACTTCCGTGGACACGTCGTTGTAAGCTTCTCCGGGTCTCACGACGAAAGGAGCTGTTCACAGGGCCAAAACCGTGCCCCTGGACGAAAAAAAACCTTGACTGGACGAAGGGAGTGGCCTAAGGCTTTAAGGCAGCAACCTGCCGAAAGAAGGGCCTACGAGGCTGCTCGAGCGAGCAGCCCAAAACGGCAGTGAAGAGAAAGGCACGAGGCAGATAGGCAGCGGCTCTTCTCGGAAACAAATCCAACTTGTCCGGTACCCTAACAAAACTAAAGGTACCCTCACGAACTCCTTTTGTTGCCATGAGGTGACCCTTCCTGCGACCGGTCATTTAAGAGCATCGCTTGCAATGCCTGGTGGTTTGTGTATCTATGAAGGATTTGCTTCTTCGGGCGCTGAGTAGCACCCTTGGCACTTTAACAGGGTCTTGCAGAGTCGCGCGTGCTACTATCCTTAACGTCATGTTCAATCGTACGGCCAGATCGAAAACGTCCTTCTCCGAATGGGTTCTATCCTCAAGACCATACCCTTCGGCCATGAATAAAGGGCCAATCTTCACTGATTGCATATCGCGTTCGGCAGCAAATCAGGCAGGGGCGATGTTGCGCCCCGCCGAAACATCAAGGCCCGTCACCCGTGTGCCCTAAGCGGGTGGGGGTTACAAGATGCCGAGCACATCCGCCGATTGCCGGGACTAGAATGACGACAGATACCTCCCCAACTGTTGGGCATCATGTGTACATGGCCTCACACATCACTCTCGGAGAAAGGTGTTCAAGATTGGGCTGTGTTGAAGCAGAAGCTGCCACAGTGCTTGCGCTGGCGACCTTCCAGTTCGTCAGATTACAACCACTCTTGCAAGATGTGAAGAAACTCAAGCGTGCTGCGCCGCCTAAAAGCTCTACATCGAAATCGGATAAAACTTGGGTCATCACTGATTTGCGTAAGCGAAAGCATCGATGGGGAACTTCAAGATCCGCCCGTGACTGAAGTACTCCTTGCCGACCCGGGATTTAATTTGGACTCAAACCCTAAACCCTAACACCTCAAAGAGCAGCTACATGGGATTAGGTTCACCGTTTGTTGCACCGAAATACCTAGGCGTGCCAGACCCGGCTGCAAAGCAAACTTCGGGCTCATTGGTACTGCCTCTCTGGGCAAGGTTTGCGCGGAGTTTTTTCTTGTTTCACACACGGAATCGTTGGCCGGTGGTGCACGCGAATGTGTGCGCGGATTTCGGCGCTGTTTTTGTTTGAGAGAGATAGAAGCTTAAGAAGATCCGCGGCAATATCCGCGAGAAAATTCGCAAGAACATCCGCGAGACAACCCTACAGGGCCATGCAAAGACATCCACAAAACATTCGCTGCCCAGACAGCCAACCCTAAGGCTTAGGGTGCTGTGATTGCCGCTCGCCTTGCAGACGCCATCTCCGGACATCTGCGACAACTAGATGAATGCAGAAGCGTAGTGTAGTCCCTGAGTCTCTGAGAGTCGCAGGTTCAGGTCCTGCCCCCCCACCGGTCACCGGAGCAGAGATGCAATTCTAAGACCTTGGGGACCCGGAGGGAGGGGTTTAAGTTAGTCAGTCCAAGGTCCACAAGAGAGACGCAAGCCTCGCTTTGCCCGAGACCCTGGCCCGTTAAGGGAGGCCTATCGACACCCCTTTTTGGGCCGCTGAAAAGTCCGAGCCGTGCCGAAACTGCTAGCCAGTCCACTGAGAGCCAGTGACGCCTTGCTGCACATTCTGGCTACGTCCGATTCGGCCGAGTGGGACTTCGGATGTCGCAGTCTAGCCGACCTGCCGCCCTTTCCGGGCACAAATGCTGTCAAGGCTGCCATTCCATGGGCGTGTGTAGAGTTGAGTGGCCGACGCAGAAGGGTCCTAAAGCAGTGCAATCAGTGCACAACTCCGTCTCTCTCGACGGTTACAGCTGCATGCACCGTATCGTTGAAATGTGCTGAAGCATGCACGGCACTGGTGTAGTCATGCCCTGTTTCCAAGAACGGCTGACAGCAGAACTGAACTTGCGGGTACAGAAGCTGGTGGCACCCCGGAATTGAATCTCTGCAGTGGAATCACTGGCATGGACTAGCGTGGCGAAAAGCGCATGCATCTCTCCCCACGAATCCAGAATTTCCGCGATACCCGACCATGCAACGAAGACTGGGCGCCAAAGACGACCCCTACTCCCCCGGCCGCTTTTGGTGGAATGATCTCAAAAAAGGGCCTTTCTCCAGCGGATCGCAGATGTACGCGCAGCCCTCATGGACCTTCAGATTCAGGGACGATTCGGGCCGGGAGCGGCTGCAGATGGACGCAGAAACCTAGACGAAAACCCGCCGTTCTGCTGAAATGAAGTGCAGCAACCATCAAGGGGTGCAGTGGGGGACCCATGTCGTGACCGAGGTCCCTGAGGCTCTGTACAAAGGCTCTGCAACAGCTGATGAGGTGCAGCTCAAATCCAACAGCCAGCGCGTGGGATCAGGGCACGCAGCCCGCAGTCTAGGATAATGCGCTTGACATCGTGAGGACCCGATTTTCTGTCGAGCTGCATTCCGACTGTGCGAACTAGGGCTGCGTCTGGCGCTGTGGAGCAAGGCTGGAAGCAATTCAACAACTGAACATCGCAGTGCGGAGATTTCAGCAATACCCGCACCTCTGGGCCTGCTACGTGTACAATGCTTGCGTGCATACGTGCGTGCGTTAGTTTGCGAGACGTGGGTGTGTTTGCAGCAGTTCCAAAAAAGCACCAGAATTCTCTAAACGGTGGAGTGATCCAACACCTGGGGTGAGCGGGATCACAGAGTCAAAAGAGCAAGAAACTTAAGGCTCCTTCAATTCCGTTTTTGGTTGCTTCAAATGAAGGCGTCTGGCGGGCCATGGCGGGCCTAAGGTGGAATCGTGGAGTGGCACCGGCTGCTGGCTTTCAGTCTCGACGCACAGGCCAGAGGCCGAGCGTGCTGGGCAGACGACGCCGGCATGCACGGCTGTGAAGCTGCTTGCAAGCTGACTGTCCCCGGCTGCCTGCTTCCCGTGTCAGCCTCCATGCTGTACTGGCGAAAGATATCCTCAAAGTGGGGAGGTGATTAGGCCCCTAAACGATGAGATCATGAAGTTGGACTCTGTCTTCTTGGAGTACATGCGCAGGGACCATATTCCTTTCCGGGAGAGACTCAGGTGCCTGTAGCGGAGTCCGGGAAACTCATCGTCGCGTCCCGGTGCCGGACACGCAACAGTCCCCAACAGTTGTCACTGTAAACGAGATGGCAGAAGGGATGGCGATAGGATGACCTCGCCGTCAAGAGTCAAGACTGACACGCACCCGCAAGTGCAGACTGCACAGAGACCACGAGCCCAAGTGCCCTAGGGTTCACCACCAGACTCGACAGCCTGCAGTCATCACGGCATCACCGCATCGTGAGCATGTTAAATACAACGAGTGGGCAGGGACCACATTATGAGCACAAGCATTAAGGGGGCATGCCGAGAATTCATGCACCCACACAATCTCGACCTTGCGTCCAGAGCCCGGCTACGTCCAGCACGCGGCAAACCTGGATGCCGTGGACACACTTGCCACTCTGCCACGCAAACATCGTGCCGTGGCCGTCAAGTGTTGCTGAACACGGACACTGCCGTCATCCCACTCAAGTCTTGCCACAATACCAAAGACCCCCTCTTGCCCATCGAGCTCGCCATCAATATCGGTCGCTGCGCACCCGAGTAACATGCGTCAAAGGAGGAGGGCATGTGCAGAAGCATAGAGCCCCGAATTACTGCACGAACTCGCTGCAAAGCGGTTAGTCCCGAAGGCAGAGCACAAAGACGTACGGGTCAAGGAAAGAGGAATTCAAACTGGCATCAGAAACCCGGTTTCGACGCAGGCTAGATCTGCTGCCTCACTTGAAGTCCTGGGGAAAGTGTCGACCTCGATCTTGCGGACAGAGAGTTGGCTGCAGGTGCTCACGAAGTTCGCCTCAAGAGCGAGTGCCCGGGGCATGAGAAGCCAGAAGCCCCCACTATCGTTAGAAGTAAGAGTAGGCTTGAGCTCCATGCGCAAACGTGGCAAGCCCAAAGTCTGGAAAAAGTCAGGGTACTGGTGGGGGCTGCCAAAGGTGCTATGTTTAGTCTGTTGTGTCTGCACCCGGTGCAGGTGGAAGCAGTGGAGGGTGTAGCAAATACCATGATACCGACGATGCTATGCTTGAACTGACTGCATGCATGAAATATCATGAAATGCCGACTTCGCAGTCTTCTCCAGTTGAGGGGGCGTGAAAAAACACCACCCATCTGTTTGACCCTCGTTATTGTCATCACATGGCCTTTACTCTTCTCGCTTTGCAGGAAAACCAGCGTTATGACTCTTGTTTGCTCTTATCGGTTTACAAGACAAACACAGCTTTCTCTTAAATTCAACATCAGGGTCTGTCTATCATCCCTCAGCAATGCTCCGGGACGCCTTCGACGAAAAAAGAAGTTGAGAAGCCCCTCTTCAAGCCCGGGACGAGGTGTTCCAAACATCCATGCCTTGACTGATGTGTTGGTAACTCACGCTGGCATTTTTACAGCTTGCTGTTGCGTGATGTATCCAGCATGCATTTCTGCATCATAAGGCGCCTGTACTGCAAGCTGCTGTGCCTTCGCAAGAACCTTTTCTATTTTCCCCGTTTTCATCTGCTGGAGACCGATCGCTTCAGCACCAGCCGGAAACGATTGTTCCCTGTCTTTCCTATGTAGCGGTGCGACTCCATGCTCCCGTGTATCCTGTGTCATGCAGACACTCGTCGGCCTCTGGTTGTAGGACTCTTTGAGAACGTGTCAGGACCACTACGAACTCCGATAACCGGAGTCGAAAGCCTCAACCAATTTAAGTCTTTCTGCTTGAGTCTTACAGGAAGGACTGGCTACGCCTGCAGATGGCAATCACCCGCAATCACGCTGGTTCGCCAATTTGCGGCACGACGCAGCAATTCTGGCTGAACGAACTATGTGGCACCTGCTCAAGACTGCCTCATCTCCTACTTCAAAGGGCACGAAAGTCGACAAGCAGCAGCTTCTGCACTTGCCGTGTGCACAGCTGCGATGCTCTGCTCGTCGCAATGGCTAAAGAGTTGGAACAGAGAGCGTTGCAGGCACTGCTACCACACGAGGTGCATGGCAACAGAACCGCACAAGCTGTGCCATAAGCAAATGCTCTGGCTGCTCAGGACTGGCTACACGGACCGATTCGCCTGGCACACGCAGCTCCTAAAATCAGCTGATCATCGTTCTGAGCAGCTGCACACTGGCCGAGCATTACTCTGAGCTTTGCCTCGATTTCATTGTCGGGGCTTGGGTTTGGCGCTCAGGCCGAAAGAAATGGCTTCATTCTCAACTTCTTCTTCGGGCTTATGTAGACAAGTGCGATAGCTCCGATAGCGACACAAGGTTTGAGCGTGTGAGATGCAAGCACATGGGACACATCCTCAGGTGAAGACCACGGTTCAAGTGCAGGAGCATGGCATGCGAAGCATCGCGGCACTGATCTTCCAGCACACCTGCCTTGCCTCTCCCGGCAAACAAGCTGACAGGGTGAGTGCAAAAACCCGCTCAGGCCGCTTCTTGTGTGCTGCCTGCCTTCTTTGCACGACTTGCTGTTACTGCCACTGATGAATGCGAAGCTGTTGAGTCATCAGCTGATCAGCTCAGAACCGGCTCGTGAGTTCCGTGGTTTTCATCATATGTCGCTTGCCTGGCAACGCGCACACCGGCTCTTTAATTGTACTTCAGTAGAGGGCTAACCACGCACCAGGCAGTGGGTAGATCTACCCTCATAGCAACCGTAGCTTTCAATGGTGACAGATCTCGAAAGTAGGGCCTACGAGGCAATCCCGCCAAGCTCCCGGACCCTAACCTCGTAGAATGCCCAGACCTTACGTACTCCCAATGCATTACCCTCGGGATCTCCTTCCCTGGGTGAGATCGTAAGACAGTCCTATGGTCGAGCATTGATGTGACGTCACTCCAGCATGGAGAGTAGAGGCCCTGGAAGAGATGCTTTTCCGTATGCTAGATGATCCTGACGAGTACTTACTAAATCAGTTCATGAGTTTCTTAGTCGAGCCTATTGAATCCTCTGCTACTATGTTGGCAGTTTTTAGAGGGACGCGCCGTACACTAACGACAACTTGAAAAAGCTTGCATCCTCCGGAAGTTGTTATTTCGACACACTCTACTATCAGATAACGGCCCTCTATGGCATCCAGACTCGTAGTAGCCAAGATTTGCCAGCGCGCCCAAAGACTTGACTAAGACTTGTTCTTCCATTAGACCTAAAACTAAACCCCCAATAAACGTCTCCCGAATCTTGCATGGCAAAAGCTTCGAGACGCTCTCCTTCAGAGCTGGCCCCACTTCGTTAGACTAGACGAAAGAGAAACGGCGAACCCCACGGGAATGTTTCTCTGGGGCCGAGAACCTGTCAAAGACGACCGCTCGCTGAAGAGACTGCCGAGCCACAACAGGCCCTCGATGCAGCCACAGAGCGACCTTTCAGATGGTAACCTGTCTCCAATGCTCCCAATATGTCACCATGGACATGTAAGCAAAGAGGACACCTCCCCACATGCAGTGTTCAACTGCAGGAGCATGGCATGCGAAGCGTCGCAGCGCTGATCTTCCCGCACGCATGCGTTTCCTCTCGCAGCGATTGGCCTCACAGGCCCAGTGCAAAAACCTGCTCAGGCCGCTTCTTGTGTGCTGCCTGCCTTCTTTGCACGACTTGCTGTTACTGCCACTGATGATTGCGCTGTTGAGTCATCAGCTGATCAGCTCAGAACCGGCTCGTGAGTTCCGTGGTTTTCATCATATGTCGCTTGCCTGGCAACGCGCACACCGGCTCTTTAATTGTACTTCAGTAGAGGGCTAACCACGCACCAGGCAGTGGGTAGATCTACCCTCATAGCAACCGTAGCTTTCAATGGTGACAGATCTTGAGAGAGCTCCCACGAGCGACCAGACAAGCCCAAAGACTTGACTAAGACTTGTTTTCCATTAGACCTAAAGCTAAACCCCGAATAAACGTCTCCCGAATCTTGCATGGCAAAAGTTTTGAGACGCTCTCCTTCAGAGCTGGCCCCACTTCGTTAGACTAGACGAAAGAGAAACGGCGAACCCCACGGGAATGTTTCTCTGGGGCCGAGAACCTGTCAAAGACGACCGCTGAAGAGACTGCCGAGCCAGAGGACACCTCCCGACATGCAGTGTTCAACTGCAGGAGCATGGCATGCGAAGCGTCGCAGCGCTGATCTTCCGGCACGCATGCGTTTCCTCTCGCAGCGATTGGCCTCACAGGCCCAGTGCAAAAACCCGCTCAAGCCGCTTCTTGTGTGCTGCCTGCCTACTTTGCACCACTTGCTGCTATGCCAGGATGGATGCAAAGGAACTGAAGCGTGATCGCTGCGTAGCTGTTGAGTCACCCAGCTCAGAATCGGCTTCTGCGATTTGGTTTAGACCACATGTCGCTTGAACGATCTGCAGAGTCAAGATCCTTGTCCTTGTTCCATGTCGATTTGGTTCCCGGCCCAAGCCCAGAAGCCTGAAGCCAACACACCACATTCCTCAACCGGCCCTCGCTTATGCCCATTCCCTCCACTTCACGCCGCCCTTTCGCTCCAGGTCTACACAGAGGAGAACTTGGTAACGGCGAGTTCGGCTAGGGAGCAGCACTTGCAGTGTGGTTTAAGGCTGCTCAGAGGCTCCTTAGGGTATGGGGTTCAAGGTTTACAGTTTAAGGTTTTTTCACTGCCGTGGGGCACCGTCGGCATCGCTCTACTCCCCGTGCTCAGAGGATTCAGATTCATGCGGCTCTGCATGAGTACATCTCGTGGGCTCTGTAGCTCCGCAAAGAAATCCTCAACTTGCAAATCCAACGCAATCCGAGAGCCTCCTCATGAAAAGTCCTCGAACATGCAGAAGAAGGGCTGAATCCTAAGACCGACAAACATTACGTACGTGCGTTTGAAGGCATGGCTAGCAGCCAGGCGGCGGGTACGCATGCAGCGAGTGATTCTGAGACGGTAGGTTTTGAAGGCCGCAGGCCGATTGGACCGGAGGAGCTTTCCAGGTCACATGCATTCCAGCATATTCTGCACGAGGGAGTGAGCCACCTGATCGGTGACAATCAAGAATGGCGAACCACGGATGGTGGTGTTGAGCTCCTGACCCTTCCTTTGCGATACAGTCGCCACCTGGGAGGGTCATGCATGTCGCATATTTCTGTTGCCGAGCTGACGGTAAACATCGTTGATCTTAGGGCCAGGCCTTGGAGATCTCGCTGGATCGGCTCCCAACGTTTGTCCCCACAGCAACATAGAAACGAACAGAGAAAATGAAGCCAAGGGTTTTGTTCCTGATGATCTCACTGATAAAGCGATGCAAGTCACTGGGTTGTCTCAGCTATTGCTTCTGAACTTCCTCTCCACTGTCTAAGTCTGGAGCACGAGCGGGGAGCAACCGTCAACATGAAAATGTGCCTGAAGAGTGTGTGCTTTTTTGAGGTGCTCCCTGCAATCACACAAAACGCACTCCTTTTCCCAGCTCAAAGTGTGGTGATCTTGCCCCAATGCTGTCGGAAGCCGGTCCGGGGCGTAAGCTCCTGCGCAGGACTAGGGTTGACTTGTGGAAGAACTACTTTAGGCACTTGCTGCGTGAACTGCATGCAACATCACCATGAATTCGACTCCCCTTCCTCCCTCCTCCCTCCCTCTCCGTCTCCTTCCCTCTTCTGGCTCTCCCTCCCTCTCCCAACCCCACAGCTTGTGGATGGCAACTCCTCCCGTCAAAGGTTCTCTTCTCACGTGCTGGAAATCACAAAATCAAAAGACACGGCATAGCTGTTGCGATGTATGCCCCCTCCCTCCCTCCCTCCGCAACCTAACCCAACCTAACTCAAGCCAACCCAACCCTACCGTACCTTACCTGTTCCCCTACCTATCTACGTATCTACCTACATGCCTGCTGGTCTCTGATCTCCCTGCCACAACCACAACGACAACCACCACAATAACAACAACAACCACCACAACCACAACAACCAAGCAGTCACTAACCACCTAGCAACAGCCAACAACCAACACCCGACGACCAACAACCTACAACCAGCAATCAGCCACAAGCAACTAACAAACAACAACCGACAGCCAACAACCAACTACCAACCAACAACTAGCACCCAGCAATCAGCCACCAGCAACTAACAACCGTAACGACCGACAACCTACAGTACCAACCACCACCAACAACAACAATCACCATCACAACTACAACCACAACCACAATCACCACAGGCCCCCCATGATTAGGGTCTGGGGTTTAAACTGCTTGTGCTCTAGGGCTCTGGGAGTAGGGTTTGGAATGTAGCTTGGATGAGGCGAGTACATGTAGCTGATACATGATTCTGTAGTATAACCCAGACCCTAGCTTGCATCATAGAGCGAGAGAGAGGAGAGAGAGAGAGAGAGAGAGAGAGAGGGAGCGCGCCAGTGTGTGTGTGTGTGTGTGTGTTTGTGTCTGTGTGTGTGTGTGTCTGTGTGTCTGTGTCTCTGTGTGTCTGTGTGTCTGTGTGTCTGTGTGTCTGTGTGTCTGTGTGTCTGTGTGTCTGTGTGTCTGTGTGTCTGTGTGTCTGTGTGTCTGTGTGTCTGTGTGTCTGTGT
>BGNK01000923.1:29370-61870 GCA_003297005.1 Symbiodinium sp. clade A Y106
TGTGTGTGTCTGTGTGTGTCTGTGTGTGTCTGTGTGTGTCTGTGTGTGTCTGTGTGTGTCTGTGTGTGTCTGTGTGTGTCTGTGTGTGTCTGTGTGTCTGTGTGTCTGTGTGTCTGTGTCTCTGTGTGTCTGTGTCTCTGTGTCTCTGTGTCTCTGTGTCTCTGTGTGTCTGTGTGTCTGTGTGTCTGTGTGTCTGTGTGTCTGTGTGTCTGTGTGTCTGTGTATCTGTGTGTCTGTGTGTCTGTGTGTGTGTCTGTGCGTGTGTCTGTGTGTGTGTCTGTGTGTGTGTCTGTGTGTGTCTGTGTGTGTGTGTCTGTGTGTGTGTGTGTCTGTGTGTGTGTCTGTGTGTGTCTGTGTGTGTCTGTGTGTGTCTGTGTGTGTCTGTGTGTGTCTGTCTGTGTCTCTGTGTGTCTCTGTGTGTCTGTGTGTCTGTCTGTCTAGTCTAGTCTAGTCTAGTCTAGTCTAGTCTAGTCTAGTCTGTCTGTCTGTCTGTCTGTCTGGCCTGCTTGATGTTGTTAGGCATCTGCGAGAACTGACTGATCTGCATTGAATTCTTCGGCCTGGCATGGCATTTCTCTTCAGGGGTTCCATTATGGCCTTCTTCGGATTACATTAGGGGTTTCGTGGATTGCTTAACTTTTGGGGTGCGCTGCCTGCTTGGGGGCATTAACGAGGCACCTACTATTTCAGGTCTATACGCGGATCCCTTTATGAGTTTCTGAAACTCTCACATATGTCAAAGGACTGCATACTGGTCACATGCCGGATCCACACCTGCCCTGAACCTTAAACCCTAAGCCCTAAACCCCAAACCCTACATCATCAAAAAGCTGCAGAAGCCACAAGGCTCAAAAATCTGTATACATCTTGCAAGCAGCTGAAGTTGAGTGAAAACAGATCTATGCAAGGGCCCTCGTACTTAGCTCTATGTTGCTGTGCACTCAATCCACCCCTGAACCCGAAACCCTTAAACCCCACCTTTGGCCCCCAAAACCGACCCTTTTAAGAAATTATATATAGAAACCATAATAAGGAACCCTGAATAGGTAGGTTTTTCCGGCCACAGGTAGACCACATTGGAAACTTCCCTCGCTTTGCAGGGTCTCAGTCTCATGGCCTCGACGTCGGCATTGGCTGGTGGACGCCGACGCGCACACAAAGATCGCCAATGACCTTTTACGTCTATAGTTTGTTCTTGAGCTCCTTTTCTGCAGCGCCCAGGGGTCTGTAGGTTTTTTTTAAGTGCAGTAGCCCCCTTTCTCCGAAAGCTTGCTCAGATCGAGCTTGCACTGTTGGCCCAGCTCTACAGCTTCACTCACTTCAACCAAAGCACGTAGGGTTTAGGGTTTAGGGCTTAGTGTCCAGCCGAGAACCTGCATCCTCCAAACCTAAACCCGTGCCAACCCATCAGACTCCTTCGTCCGCACCCTCCGTAGCAAAACATGAACGCTGCCAGCCGCCACGCTCCCAAAACGCTCTATGAAACAGAAAGGACAACAGAGCCATGATTCTCTTGCTTGCAATTCCTTCACTTCTGGCTTGGCCTTTTTGTTAGTTTTGGGTCAAGAGCTCCACAGGTCTGCTGTATCGGGATAACTTCGGGCCGTCCCGCTCCAGCGGTCTGCAAGGAAGCATTGGGCAGAATCGCAAGCATCAGTTATGGAACGTTCCAAATCCGGAAACCCTGTGCCAGCCTTAAACCCTACACCCTCAAAGCCCTCAAGACCCTAAAACCCAGAAACAAAAGGCCACACAAAACCGGATGATCCTCAACCCTCACTAGGACTACCCTCCTTTGCAATCTTGTCGATCTCAGGGCACGACGTCCTGGTATTGCTTTCCGATGCCCGTTGTGCTCCAGCCACCGCCTAGCAGCCGGTCCTGAACGCATGAGAGTCATTACATCATAAGAAGAAGAAGCAGAAGAAATATAACAGAGGGTAACTACACAAGTAGCAGCTGCACTGCATAGTTTATGTTGTCGATGATGGATAGTAAAGGAAAGATCTGAAATGGGCAAAGCATCATGCTCCGTGCAGGTGCCTCATGCACCTTCGCCATTCATTTACCGCCCCAAACCATTGGCCCGTTATGCTGCATATTAACCCCCTGATGATAGGACCCGTCCATTCATTTTACGTGTTTGGCTAAGGTCCGGTCCCAAATGCTGTAGTAGTCATTCATCGGCAATTCATCGGTCCCTTGTGCTCTTGAGACCCTTTCCATTGAGCCGATATGGCCCCAAACCATGAAACCATGAATTCTCGTATTGCCCCTTATGGCTGCCAAGCGTCCCAAAGCTTAAATCCAATCGCATCCAGCTATGATTGGGGTTACGGAACTGTTAAATCATTCATCCACTCGCTTTGCCCCACGGTCACTTAAAGTCCCATTGGAACATTTCTTCATAGCATTACCCTAAATCTTAAGCCCTAAACCCCAAACCCTAAACCGTAAGCCCTAAACCCCAAACCCTAAACCCTAAGCCCTAAACCCCAAACCCTAAACCGTAAGCCCTAAACACCTCAGCCCCCTGAGCTGAGGTCCCGAAACTTTGTCAGAGCATGGAGCCGCGCCATTTCCACCTTGCCACCAGCAGCTCCGCAGATTTTAAGTCAAATGTAGGAACCTGATTAAGAAACCTTCCAGCCTTTATTAGGGTTTCTGATATGAATCCTACTATTTTGGGGTTATAGGGCCAGGGTTTCTTAATCAGGTTCCTACATTACGGGTTCAAGTAGGATTGGTTTAGGCTTTAAAGCTTTGGGGTTGAAGGACCTCTTGGTTTAGGCTTGGGGGTTTGAGGGTTTGGTCTTTAGACGCAAGGGTTGCAACACTCTTCGGTTTAGGGTTTAGGGTTTAGGGTTTAGGGTTTAGGGTTTAGGGTTAGGGACGAAGGTGTGCGCGCGTGACCTTGGAAGCGGTCATGGCTACAGCGTCCCTCGTGACCACCTATGCCTGGCTGTGAAGATGATCTCTCAACCGTACTCTACATCCGGAGCCCTCCTCCAGAAGCCTAAACCCTGAACCCTAAGCCCGGAACCGGCTTGCACCCTGCCACCCCAGGAGGGATCTCAGGCCCCTAAGCCCCTGAACCCTTTTGCCCCGCTTGAGCCCACTGCTGCCGCATCGATCTCGTTGAAGCCCTTGGAGTTCTCGATTTGTCGGCGCAAGGCCTGGTAGAAGTTTATGGTTGAGGATCTAGTTCCCTTAAAGGCTTCCTTAAAGGGTTCTGTAAGGGGGTTTCCGAAGATAGGGGACCCTGATATAGTACCCTAAATAGCAGGATCCTTATTATAAGGACCCTTTATGGTACCCCCTGTTTTCGTAAACTCCCAAACGCTACGCAACATCAACAAGTGTGGCAACGAGGTAGAAGACAGACACAACATGACCCAGACAGGCGGTCGATTGGGGTCAGGATGTTCGTCCTTGACCGTCACTGCTTCTACTTCGCCGAGATGAAACGCGCTCTAACCCTAAACCCTAAACCCTAAACCCCTAAACCCCGAAACCCTAAACCCTAAAACAAGAATCTTCAGCCCGGAAGGTTAAAGGTCTGTTGCCTGGCCTCGCATGTAACCGAAGCCGATGTTCCGACGAAGTGGGTAAACGACACACTGCAGATCACACAAAGGCAAAATCTGGCACTGCTGTCACAATCAGCCTACGACGCATGTGTACTGCTCCAGTTCCGCCTTTTCTGAATTGGTTGCCCCCTGCGTGCATGCGCTCTCAAAGAATTCCAATTATACTGCTCGTACGCAACAGCTTCATACCCCGATCCCAGCAACGAGATACCGAGACCTGCTCGTCCCGCGAGAACGATGCTGAAGCGGGACCACAGCGTGCAGAGCGGGAGTCCTACACAGCGGCAACAGAACGGTGTTACGGGTGCTAAAATTGAGGGGTCGGGCTTCGACACCTTCCGATTAGTTAAGGGGTCCATGGGATCCCATTCAAAACTGAGGGCTCTCCTGCCGTCCATGACGGTTGTCGTTTGTGGGATGCATGCCGTGTTCCTAACAGGCATCGATCGTCCACAGTACAATGATATCTGCGACGGTTCGCACATCACATGTCATGACACGGACATATGGCGGCCTGAATCATTAGACGAGGCGTTGGGGACATATTCATGTATGCCGGGACAATTTCCCGAGATGACTTGCATCTTCAGATCGTCAGCTTCTGGTCGTCGTGTCGCTTCCACATGGACATGAAGGTTCCAGAGCTTCACACATCTGCCAAGTTCAAGGTTTAGCCAGGCAAAACCGAAAAACAAAGCCCCTGCACCTGAAGCCGCCCACAAAGCGAACACCACACCCAACCCGGCGGATACGACGCACCGGTGGCTTGTTCTTAACTACGCTGCTGCTTTTGGGGGTCCTTGTCTAGAGTACATGAGTTCGGGCATATTCAGGGAACCCTGGTTTAGACCCCCAATTGACGGTCCACCGGCTTTGCGCAAGCGGTGAGGAATGCTTCGTCCAGGCACCACGCACTTCGCCCCTGGCACGGCGGCCGGGTCAGCAACTAGCGAAAGGACAAAGGCTCGACACGGTTCTGAAGTGGCTTAAAGTCTGCGGCTAGAGGATGTTGCTACCGGAAAGCTACGCATCAACAGCTGCAAACAGACCTCACGAAACCCCGAAGCCTAGTCTCAAATGCATGAAGAGCTGCCCGACCCCTGCCAGGATATCCCAGGACAATAGCCGACCCCTGGAGTAAGTATCAATACAAGTAGCCACATACCAACACCCTTGTGCCCATCAAATACTCATCCCTAAACCCTAAACCCCTAATTAAACCGTAAACCCTGATCAACACTGTGCGCGCCAGGCAATCAAGCCTCGGATACTTCGATCCTACGTTGTAGGATCTCGGGCTTTCAAGAAACCCAACCTGCAAAACATTGAATATGATTGTCCCCTATTAAAGTCCCTATTAACGCCGTTGTAAACCAGCTTACAGGGTTTCGGGCTTAGGCGCAATGTGTATGAACATATACATAAACATATGCACGCATACGTGAGACAGCAACCCTAAACCCTAACCTAAACCCTAAACCCTAAACCCCCTTCGTCCCAAAGCCGCCTTGGGCTTCTGGGTGGTGTTCACCTCCGAACTTAAGCTCGCTCCGGGCGGCTTTGCTTTGGGGTTTGGGCCTTGGGGTTTAGGGATAGGGCTTGGGCAAAAGGGGTTTGGGCTTTGGGGCCTGGGGCTGTTACGAAAGATATATATATATGTATATATATGTAGCCGAAGACTCTTGCCAATACTACAAAGTAGGACAGATTATGATGCATGAAACTTTCATCTTGGTATGATGTGCAACTTGCATCACATACATACATACATACGCACATACCAATTAGAAAAAACAACAGTGTTAGCATACTCTACATAAAGAGTGATATGTAATGTAACAATCATAGTAAGTTATACATACAGAGCTATATATATGTGCAAATAATCTAACAGAACATATAACCGAGCTCATAATCTAGAACCCTAAACCTGTCTCCATGGCTCCCACTGACAACCCTCCGGGCCTCCAGGCCCAAGTCGACTGCCGCGGACCTCCAAGCAGCCACAAGTATCTTGAGCTTAGGGTTCAGGGTTTATAGGGCTTGTAGTGAAGTTCAAGACTGTATTGCAGTGCAAATACCTTAAATTGTTGTACCGAGGCCGGGGCAGGAAGAACTAAGCCGGGGGCGCCTGCCCCTGCGTGGCCACCCGTGACCGGGGGCAGTACTGGGTTCAGCGCATTCCCTTCCATTTCTGGAATTAGTTCCGGCGTATCGCTCATGCACTGATTGTAACCAAATGCAGACCAGGCCGTAGGCTATACGGCTGATAACCTATAGTTGGTAATCTCCACTGCGCACACGCACTGATCCAAATACCCGTTCAAGGGTTTGTACCATGGCTTAACCAAACTACCTTTTTCCCTTTAGAGCACTGGTTCCACGGTCCATCACACAACATGATCCTTCACATGTGCACAGAACCCATCATATTATACTATAGCAAAATATTTATTTACGTTGTATCGTAGTATATATTGTATTCTGTTATATATCAATATGTAAGCGCCTGCCGACCTGCCTAGGACACAGAACCCTGCCACATGCCGCTGGATGGGTTGCGCGCCTCCGAAACACAGTTCGCTTGTGAACATCCGTGTCAGCTGAGCTCTAGGCATTTCGTAAAGGCACCACAATCGCCTCGGACAGTCTCGAGCTTTACCGCTCTAGGCATTTCGGAAAGGCATCACAATCGCCTATGACCGGGTCGAGCTTTACATTTAATCTTAAACCCTGAGCCCTTTTTCCGTGAACCCTAAACCCAAGCCCTAAACACTAAACCCTAAACCCCATGATCCTACACCCAAGACCCAGAAACCTCAGTTTAAGTCTAGACCCTGGTCTGAGAGGAAGGCTCGTACACATCGATGTTTGCGGACAGAACGCACCTCAGTCACCAAACAGTGTGCAGCCCTGATTCAGCGACATGTCAAAGGTTTAGGAGTTTAGAAGTTTGGGGTGTTGGTGGTTTGGGGATTTCAGTTTTCTAGCCTAAGGTGTAAGCCCATTAGGTTTTCGGGTTTGGGGGTTGAGGATTAAGGGCCCTACACAGCAGGATTCCTGTGATACCAAGCCGAATAAGCAGTCCCACCCGTGCTAAACTCCATATACTTGTGGATCACGCACGACACCTTGCATGTCGATCTTGCGGCTCCGATATAAATTTACTTCTTTGACATGGGATGCACTGTTTAGGGTTTAGGGCTGCTAGGCTTGCTGGCCCACCGCCGAGAATCAATGCTGCTAGGTCACAGCATGCAGTCGGCACTTCGCAGAACCTGAGTTGATTTCCGTCATTGTTAAGCGGCTTCCGGGAATCGAGTGTGCAGAGGGTGTTTCAACCTTGCTTCCGCAAAAGGTCTGCCCAATAACGCAACGAAAAGGGACCGGAGACCCTAAACCTAAACTAAATGCTAAACCCTAAACCCCTAAACCATGAAACAAAAGCTGCGATCGCTCTTCACAACGAGGAAAAGATTCTCGGACTCTTTGAGTAGACGACAGAGAAATCGGACAGCATCAAGCACCATGTGGCCTTAGATATACTGCATACTCTATGTTGTATACTATATATGTATACTGTATACATACATATTTACATAAACCCGTATGTATTTATTTATCTATCAAAGCACAGATTGGTAGAACCCGTCTCGCGCATTCTCATACCCATAGAACCCGTATACGACGTGTTTAGGGACCCTTCGATTACCTTCAAGGAAACCCTTACAGGAACCCTGATGGAAGTTTCCGAACATAGGGGACCCTAATATAGTACCCTAAATAGTAGGATCCTTATTATAAGGACACCCAAATAAGGCCCCCTAATTTTCGGAAACTCCCTTATAGGAACCTTAAAGAAATGGGAAACATTGCAGCACCAAGTCACCGGATTCAGCAGCACCGAGGGCTCGCACAAGATCTGGGAGATGGCCTCCTGTAGGCATCTTAGAGTTTTGGGGTTTTAGGGGGTTAGGTGGGAGATGGCTTCCTGTAGGGATTTTAGAGTTTTGGGGCTTTAGGGTTTAGGGCTTCGGGTTTTAGGGATTTTAGAGTTGGTTTTTGTTTTGAACCCTCTTTTCCTTTGGCAGTTAGCATCTGGTTAGGGTTTAGGGCTTTTAGGGTCTGGGGTTGAGGGTTGAGGGTTGAGGTGTCGTGTCAAGCATTGTCAGTGGGAGGCGGAATACTTAAAACAGGGTCTAGGGGCGCATTTACAAAACATGAAGACTACTGATGGGATACGAATATGGGGGGCCTTAACACTTGGAATAGTATTTTGGGTAATTGCAGTACATTTTACTCCGAACTCGATACCTGTTGAATTTGGGGTACATTCTAGTTTAGTTATATGAGGGACTATAAGCAGGTCCGGGTACTAGTCCGAACCACAACACTAAGCTAGGCTCTGAACTCAAAACCTGCCCAAAACCCTCCGAAACCGCCCAAAAACCCGGAACCTGAACGCTACAAACCCTCTGCTATTCTCCTCTCTTCTTCAATAACCGGGGCCAAAAAAGTTTAAACTTTCTAAGATAGACCAAATACATAAGCAGAAGGCCAAAAAGTTTAAAGCTCCCCCAATGGCTGTCTAAGTCTCTGTTGGGTTCCTAGGGCATGAGGCATTAGGCTTTACTATCCAGCTCGGTCCTCGGACTGGTACAAGGCTGTCGATGCCACCTGCAGAGGCAAGAAAAGACCACCGAATACGGGGCCCTCGATTTTCGGGGGTTTCTTTACAGGGTTCTTCATAGTGGCACATGTGGGTTTGCATAATCAGGGTTTTTGGGGGGTTTTCTGAACAGTTGGAAAAGGGTCTTGGGGAGATATCATACTGTAGTGATATTAAGGACTGCAAAGGAATATTCGCGCTGATTGCTTCGACCAATAATGATGACACTCTATAGTACCTTCGAACTGGGAACGGGGTAGTCCGCCAGGAGCTCTGCATGACCTTAAGTCTCTCACAGCCCCATGAATGCAGGACTTGACGCCTTGCGCTGCATTTGATGCACAAGACGTGCGGCTGCTGATGCTCTTGGGACGGAAATTCTTGCGGTGTATATATATATATATATATATATATGTATGTATGTATGTATGTGTATATATATATATATATGTATACGTATACGTATACGTATACGTCTACGTATGTGTATGTGTATATGTATATGTACATGTGTGACGTGTGTTTTATGTGCGCCCTAGACAGGTTCCTCGACTCTGTGTCACCGAACGGAGGCCGTTGAACAGCAAGGGTCTAGGGGAGGAAGGATTTTTTTAGGGTTTAGGGTTTAGAAGCCCAAACAAACCTCTGCCTGGACCCTAAAGAACCTAGCTTCTTAGGGCTCCTTCTGATTACCTGGACCCACAAGAATTACTTTTTAGGGTTCCTTTTGATTTCCTTTTTTACGTCATTAAAAAGGTAGGTTCTTCAGGGTCCAGTTACAGTTTGCAAAACTCCTCCCTNCCCCCCTCCGGTCCGCTGCAGGGTCCGCACCCACATGATGCCCTGGTGCTCCGAGACAGACCTTGGCAGCTTATCGGAGCCTTCTCCCAGTTCCCACGCCGATGCTGAACCAACAACAACGCCTAAACCTTCAAAGCCTACGACCTACAGCAAATGCTGAAACACTAAAACCCTAAACCCACCGAGATCCGCTCAGTGCCGACAGCAGATCCGTGAAAGCATCGTCCCAGGCGTGCGAAACCAGGATGGCCTCGGCCAGGAATTGGAACAGTTTGTCGGGGCCTAATTTCCTATACTATTTTGTGGGTTCCTTAGTATAACTATAGTATGATGGGCCCCAAAACCCTATTCTAACTATTGAGGCCTTGAGGCAAAGTGGAGAGGGGATCGTCACAGCTCTACGAGTGCGCATCGTCGTCATTGCCAGAGTCACCGTTCGGCGAACCCACAGAAACAAGACGCCTTGCATGTAGGTATTGGTACTATGACTAGTATTGTTAAGTTACTACTGCTACTACTAGGTTAATAAACTCTTATCAGTGATGAGGGTTGTTACGGGTGGTGCTTATGGTGCGGTTTTTCCTAAAACATTGATGGGGCATCCTGATGGGGTTGAAAACCCACATCAAGGAATCTTCGAGAGTCGGGACCTTCCGAAGCTCCTTTCAAGCGCCCGGAACCATCTGACCCTCCAAAGTCTCCTAGGGTTTAGGGATAAGCCGATACAGGATCTTCAATATTTCTGTACAAGAGGGGATCTTCATCAAATGACTTGAAATGGTAAGTTCGAGGAGAAAGCTGTGAACCCACTAGGAAAAAAAACGAAACCCCTGCATCCGACCAGGCCCCAAACCCTAAAACGGTGAAGCTCTACGCATCAAAAACGAAAATCCGAAAGGCCCTAAACCCTAAATCCCTAAACCCCCTACCCTGAACAATAAATCCACAAGGCCCTAAACTTTCATGCCAAGTAGGCCCCCATATCTCGCAGGGCGCTTGCAACTTGCAGGCCTCAACCCTGCACTTTCCCTACACCCCAAGCACTAAACCCAATGCCCCTAAAGTAGACCTGAGCTCGCCGCTGCCTGAAGTGGGCTCGCAGAGTTCCGGAGGAGGGCGTAGCCTGGCTTTCTTTCTGAGGGTGCCGAGTCCTAGGCTTCGGGGCTGAGGGTTAGGGGTTGGGGATTCAGGGTTTATGGTTGAGGATGTAGAGTTCAGCTTCGGGGTTTCTTAGGGGTTCAGGGTGTAGGGTTGAGGATTTGGGGTTTGGGATTTCGGGAGGGCTGCGAGTGTAGGGGTGCTTCGAACTGGACGATCTGAGTAAAAATAGGGCCTCCATAGGTAGAATGGGAAGGTGGTCTTGCAAGTAAAGAGCATCTGAGCTACCAATTTATCCATGAAGTCCACTCTAGGGCTCTAGCGTTTCGCAGGCTTGGAGGTTTCGGGCCTATCATACCCTAAACCCTAAACCCTCAACCCTAAACCCCAAAGCCCCTAAACCCAAAACCCTAAACCCTAAAGAAGGGCCGTGTAAGGGTCAGGGTGGAGGGCTTTAGGGCTTAGGATCCTTGGATTTCGGGTTTCTATAAGGGGTCTAAAAGGGTTACTATAAGGGATCTATAAGGGTTACTATAAGGGATCTATATGGGTTACTATAAGGGATCTATATGGGGAACCGGGTTCGGGCTTGAGGATTTTGAGGCTCCTTGCGGGTCGCATCCGCATCATCTTCATTGGCTTTAGATTTTTGAAAACTTTAAGAATATGATGATACTATAATGTAATAATATACGAATAGAACTAATAATATACCAACATCATAATATACTAAGACTAATATAATAATGCCGTTGTATTCTGCTTCGTGGCGGCCTTTTTCTCGCATCACAGACGTCTCTTCTTGAACTTGAACAGTGGACCATCTAAACCAGCACCTTGGAATCGGCAAAGACACCTCTCAAATCGATTGCCAACATGGACGCAACAGTGGGACACGAAGCAGCTGCATCAAGGGAGACTCCTTCTCTTGGGAAACATCCCTCACCCGAACATTCAGTCAAAGTCTAGGCAGTCTGGGACGGCCGGGACGAAGGGCAACATTCGTGAACTCCCTTGTACGGCTGGTCGTAAGCCCCAAACAGTTCGGCAAGGCCCCGCGAAAAGAATTCACAGACAGCTTGCAAGCCGCCTTCGTATTAGCGAGCATTTCGAAGTGCCTTCTTCTCCTAAGCGAATCCTGGCATTACAGTGACTACAGGGCGCGAACGTGCTGGTCCTTGCCTCGGATTGGCGGAATGTTGGCGCAAGGGACATCAGTTCACTCAGAGTGGGGTGGCGCGCCTCGGGTTTGAAACCTTTGCATCACTGCTCACTGTAGGGCCTTCATGGGCCTTAAGAATTGGAATTTGGGTTTTGAGGTATAGTTTACCATAACTATCAGAAGGAGCCCTAAGGAATAGGACTACTAAGTATGCCCTGGCTTGATGCTCCTCAGTCCAGCCTGTTCGGAATGAATGTGCGGTCCTATAACCCTGAACCCTAAACCCTAGGCTCAGTTGCGGGTTAAGGGTGTAGGGATTTCGGGATTAGGCCTTAGAGTGTTCAAGGATTGGGAATTAGGGTTTGGCCTTTGGCCTATCCTAAGGCCTCTCCCGAGATCGAGGAATTCCCACTCCGTGTGGGCATCTGGGTACAACTCAAGTGCCGCACAAAGCGCTGGATCGGCTGACAAGGACGCGCCAAAGGGCATTCGCGACCTCGTGTTTCAGACTCTCGAATTTCAATTTCCTCAAGGGGACAGGGGGGGCCCGAGAGCGCGGTGCAAAAAACCACGGGAACGAGACCCGCATGGCAAAGGAAGGCCCCAAGGCCGTCTGCCAAAGAGCGTAGCTGAAACCGAAAGCCTAAAGCCGAAGGTGCTTGTAGGTAAACTGAACATGCGAACCATTTCATCTTCCGCGCTCCCACCCCTCCCATCTCTGTAGCATCACATCAAAGATCGGCTGTTCTGACCCCGGCAGTATCTTGAAACCAGCGATTGGGGCTTCCCTCGAGTGGAGGATTCGTACTCTTGAGGCCTGCGGGAGTCTGGCTGTGGCACAACAAGGCCCTTAAGATGCCCCGTAAGTGGCCTAGGTTGAACTGAGCTATGCCCCAGCAAACCAGGTTAAGTCAGTTCCTGGACCCTTGGCAGCCAGTGAGAACACCTCACTTGAAAGTGGAGTCCTCCGGAAGACTGTGAAAATCGGCTCAAAAGGAAGCACAAAAGCACTAGGAATAGCAGAAACTAGGCTGTAAAGACTGCTTTTAAAAAGAGCTGCAACCAACGAAAGGTGGCTCCCTTGGGTTCCAGGTACCATCTCATGACTGCGATGGGGCCCCCCCCGAATTGATTGAGGGGGCCCCCGGGGTGGCAGTTGAGTGACTACTTCTTGATGCGCAGTCCTGTGTCTTGTGCCTGTGGTCAGGCCTCTAACTCACGAGAGGAGCTGCGCAGAAATAAGAGTTATCGCCGCCGTTGTAGTACCTGAGCCGTGCCGGCGCAAAATGATCCTGGTAGCTGAAGAAGGCTGCTAGCAGATCATACTGCTCTAATCGAGGAACAAGCTCATGGTCGCCATACAAGCAATGGGATAACATACAAAAGGGGCCTCAATCAATCATTACCAATACTACTGTTTTGGGCTTCCTTATAATAGTTACAGTAATTATGGGCCCCAAACCCGCCCCTATATTACCCTAAACCCTATATTACCCTACACCCTGAACCCTAAACCCTAAACCCTAAACCCTATTCTAGTTGTTAAGGCCCCTATATTATGAGCACCTTAACAGGAGGGCCGCAGTTGATTCCAGGGCGCATCTCCTGCTGCGCCGCTTGCTGCGGGATCGCGAGGCCCATCGAAATCTGGAGTGGGTCCCCGGACCAGCCTTGCCGTGGGATTTACAAAGGGATATTTAGGGTTTTTGGGTAAAGGGCTTTAGGGTTTAGGGTTTAGGGTTTTTATGTGCATGCACATAAAAAGTAGCAGCACAATGAGCAGAAAGCCAAGGCTTAGTGGTAGGGTGCCTGAGCTCCAAAGTTCAAACCTGGGCTAGACCGGTTTTTCGACCCAAGAGCCTACCAACTATGGACTTCCACAGACTTTTCGAGGGCTTTAGGAATTCTAGGGCCCAGGGTTTAGGGGATGATACTATAGGGGCCTTCATACTCAGAATAGGGTGATGGATACTTTAGCTAGAATAAGGAACCCATTCATATAGGCCCCTATATTATAGGCTTCCGCCCCCATCAGCTTGCAAAGGCAGGCATTTCGGTACTACTCAGGAACCTTTACACCCTAAACCCCTATAGATCCCTTGTAGAACCCCTTTAGGGAACCCTTTAAGGGTTTGCGGAAACGACAGAAAGTCCCCATCCACCCCGCGATGAAAGCCACAGCCCTGCTGGCACTGCAAGTCGAGCGGCAGCTCTTCCTGAGACCATGTTAGGGTTTGGGGTTGAGGGCTTACGGTTTAGGGTTTAGAGTTTTGGGTTGAGGGCTTAGGGTTGAGGTTTGAGGGCTTAGGGTTTAGGGTTAAGGGTTTAGGGTCTATATAGGGTTTAGGGATGCTGAAAATGAAACTTCCAGCGATCGCAGTCTGCGTAAGCAACAAACTAAACCGCACAGCCTGGCGAGGCAGGCTACCCAAAACCCCAAATCCTAAATTTAAACCCCAAACCCGAAACCCTAAACCCTAAACCCTAGGCCGTAGCTGTAGAGGCAAGCTTCTTGAAGTGTTCGAAGCCTTGGCGATTCAGCTCTGCAGGGATGCAGCTCGCAGCACAAAGCTCGAAGCAGGTCTCTGGGCTCCAACAGTTCTGCTAGCAAATATCAAATAAAGAGAGTAGAGCGGAAATGTTCCGAAATTCAGAAAAGCAGAGCCAGTACCTAAACCCTCTTTTGCTGCCATGAAACAGTGCATGGCTGCTGGCCAGCTCGCGAGGAAGACTCGCACGGCACCGACCTCGTCGGTCTGGAAGCTTGAGACCACGTTCGCCAAGCCGGCTTGCTCGAGCATTGCCTCGCAAAACAAGAACCATACCGGATGGCGCAAGGCACTAGTCAAGTTTGTATACAGACAGCGAGAGAGAGCGCGACAGAGAGGAGGAGGTCAGATTAGTGCATAAGTCGCAACGACCCGGAGGTTTCCGTACTAGCTTGGCGCACCACCTCACAAAACACGAACAGGCCCTACCGGCTTGCCATCAAGTCTCTCCTGCGTCCACCCCTAGACCCCAAACCCCTAAGCCACATCAACCCGAAACCCTTCAACCTTTCACACCTCAACCCTGAACCCCGGCCCACTCAGCTTTCGGCCTCCACGCAGCTGTGGTTGCAAAGCGCTTTCGGCAGGCCGGAAATGTCAATCCTGGCCACGCAACCCTGGTTAATGTAGGGGCCTTAATAATTAGAATAGGGTTAGAGGAGGGAGGTTCCATCCAGATTCTATTGACTCCTCAACACGAAACAACGAGTGAACGCTCATCCTTGGGCTTTGTTCGGCGCAATGCTGTCAGAATATCAGACAATCACCGGAACACCATGGCGAATCCCTCAAGCCCCAATCTTCTGCCCCTCAACCCTCAATCCCCATGGGAGTTTCCGAAGATTAGGGGTACCTTATTTTGGGGTCCTTATAGTAAGGATCCTACCATTTAGGGTACTAGATTAGGGTCCCCTATTCTCGGAAACTCCCATATACCAAGCAAGTGCCGACCCCTTAAACCCTAAACCCTAAACCCTAAACCCGCGACCGAGCGGCACAGGGATGCCATAGCTGAACATGGTTGCGGTTGGCGTGGGACTCTGGGGACTCTGGGGACAAAACGTGCGTTGAGTCCTCAGACTGGCGCTGCAGAGGAGGTTCCCAGGGCTTTTGGGTGGTTTTGGGGTTGTGTGGATTCGGGGTTTAGGGGTTTAGGGTTTGGGGTTTTGGGGGTTTAAGGGGTTAGAGTTTCACAACATCTGTGATTTGGAAGCCAAAAAGAAACTTCCACAAGACCCCACCAACAAAAGTGCAGGGCCGTGGGCCGTTGAGCCCCGGACGCCTAAGCCCCAAGACCCAAACCCTCACCCCCAAATTCCCACAACCTGTCTGTAAGCCCAAAAGCCACAAACACCAAAACCCCTAACACCACAAAAAAAAACTCTAAACCCTGTAAATGACCCTTGTGGAAGCCCAAAACGGAGCCCTTGCAGGAATCCTAAAATATCCTAAACCAAACCTTAAACCTGTAGACCCTAAACCTCTAAACCTTAGAGCCCGAAAGCCCCAAGCCCCTAACCCCTACGCCCCCTAAGGCCTTGGAGGAAGCCCCTGACGCTCTGTGGCCAAGGAGCACGCTCTTGGCTGGAAACTCCTCGGGCTCGGGCGCTGCCACCGGCGTGGGAGATGATTGCCTAAAGGCTGCGACGGGTTTCTTACATAAGGGCTTCTGAGAAGTGGCTCCGCACAGGGATCCTTATAAGGTTTGAGAGGTTTAAGAGTTTGGGGTTTAGGGTCTAGCGGTTTCGGGGGTTTGGCTGTTCAGGTCCCCCCAAAATGAAGGTTCCGATTTCATTTTCGGGGTCGGACCCCACCCCACTCGCATGGAATAATTCGGGTTGGGTCTTTATGACGGTTGCATCGGGTGTCTATGAGGGTAGTTGTCAAAATTAAGGTCCTTTTATGGGTACCCTAAATAGTAGGTGCCGTATTATAATAGGGACCCAAAAACGGACCATAATTTTGACAACCACCCATGAGGGTTTCCATGGGCTTTGTATAATCAGGGAGCCTGAGCACTCTTTGGAGTTAGCCCTTTGGGGAGGTATTCTATTGAGTATGTAACTAAGGACTTTACGGGGATAGCTTGACCTTCGTGTTTTTTTCTGCTGGGATCGAAAGCGCTCACGTCCTCCCCAATCGAAGCTCCGGTCACGACAGAAGCTCCGACGCACGTTCAGAAAGGGTCCAGTCATACGGATCTGAAGAGAAAGACGTGGGATATGATGGGTCATTCACAGTGTGTCATGAAATTGAATAGAATATATTGGTCTCATACTTTGAGGCGTGTTCCTCAATGAGAGGGATTTGGAGTTTGTGGGAGTGTGCCCTCAAGTTCGGGTTTAGGGTTTAGGGTTTATAGGGTATAGGTTTAGTGTTTATAGGGCTTATAGGGCTTACAAGGCTTAGGGCTTAGGGTTTATAGGGCTTATAGGGCTGAGGGTTTATAGGGTTTAGGGTTAGGGCCCTGGTCCTTGCGCGTCACAGTCCCAAGTCCCCGAGTCCGAGACCGCTCATGAAGTCTCTGCCATCATCTCTTCTCAACGATATGCGATACACATATGTATATATATATACATATAGATAGATAGGCATATATACATAATATGTATAATTACATATATATATATATACACAGCTATATATATACATATATATATACACACGCCTATATATATATATATACATATACATATACATATACATAGATCATAGATCATAGATCATAGATCATAGATCATAGATCATAGACATAGACATAGACATAGACATAGACATACAAAAAGGGAGTCTGAGTCTGTGTGTCTTTCATGGAGCTTTGTTCCACTCTTGGATTCGCTGTGTGATCGAGGCTGCCGAACGCAAGTAATGACGCCGGAGTTGCGATGAGTAGTCCTCCGCCCAATTGCCGGGTTCACCTTGCAGCGGAGTCATCAATTGCCGAGAACGCTCCATAACCATAGCAACGATAGGGCCACTAGAATAGAAACAATTAGAGTACTATTGCTATTAATACCATAACCAGCATAATGACAACAGCTATAGCCAACAATGATGACAAATAATCGCAATCATAACTGGTTTGCGATGAGGCTGTACAGTGACCTGCCAACGGCGGGTTCTGAGTCTGGGCTGCAAATACAGGCACTAGAAGGGGGCCCGGGTTGAGCGTGTAGGGCTGGCGACTAGTGGCGTGCGTGGCCAGTGCGCGTGCGTGTTGAGTTAAATGGCCTGCAGAATCCTGCTTGGCCGGCTGCAAGAGCACTGACCAACCGCAGGACCGCGCAACTCGGACGAGACCCTAACTTCAGGACCCCAGTGGAGGCACTGGAGCGACCAAAACAGTTTGCAGAGGTACGGCAGGGTGTGCACCCTCTTTCAGGGTTCGTTTGAAAGGGAAAGGGTTGAGGGTGTAGGAAGTGTAGGGGCAAAGGCTCCTCAAGGTTTTGACAACAAGAACTGCGCACTCCGATATCCAATCGAGCACACGCAATGACGGGTAACTTATGGAACTCATTTTGGCAACAGGGTCGTTCATCAGAACCGAGGCACTATGTGCAAAATTTGAGTTGTGTCCACAGAAGTTCCCGAACATTTCGCGAATGTGCTTCCGGTCAGTGATGCAGCCTCATGTAACTGATAGTGCCTCCTGCAATCAAGCAGCTGTCTGTCAGCAGATCCTCTGAAAGCTCTGCCCAGGATTGCTTGCGCACGTCGGACGGGGTTGAGCCTTGCAGAAAGCAGAACGATTCAAGTTAAAAGCCGCAAGGAGGACGTCTTTTAAGCTCGAATTGGAAGCACGCGCCCTCTGCATCACACCTCACTCCAACAGCGGCTGTCGGCACAACAGGAAACGTAAACAACGCAGATGCAACACAAGCAGTGAAAGTCAGCAGTGGCAGTGGCGGTGTGGCAGTGGCAGTGTGGAAGTGGCAGAGTTACAGGAGTTGTAGGGGTTGTAGTAGGCGTAGTAGTAGTAGTAGTAGTAGTAGCAGTAGTAGTAGTAGTAGTAGTAGTTGCCGTAGTCGCAGTAGCAAAAGCAGCAGCAGGAGGAGTAGTCGTAGTAGTCGTGGCAGTCGTCGTAGGAGCAGCAGTCTTTTGTCCTCGATCTTGCGAGTCCCAAAGGCAAGAGCTGTTGGTGTTCTGCTTCTGCATGAGCATCATCCTCAAGACGGCTGGGTCTGGAAGCTGGGTTTAGGATTTAGGGCTCAAGGTTTAGAGTTTAGAGCTTACAGGTTAGGGTTTCAGGACTTCACGGGTTGAGGGACAAGGTTTGGGGCCTCAGGGTTTAGGGCCGAAGGGGTTTAAGGTCTAGAGTTCTAGGGTTTGGGGATTCCGGGTTTAGCGTGAAAGCGGAGTTCGAAGGAGGCATTCCGTTCAGGGCAAATTCTGATTGCCTATCACCACCTTGCCAAGAATCTATTTGAAGTTACAGTCTGCTCCCACTACGGTCTCAACGGCGCCTTCCATGTGGAAGACTCTGCCTCAACCTCTGATGTTACCACAGCACCTCCTGCAATAGGAGACCAGAAGCTCGGAAAGGGCATCAGCGACCCCACACCGTCACAATGCCTGCACCCGGCACACTGCACCCGACTCACTGCACCTGAATCTTAAATTTCTGTCAAGTTTGCATGACTGGGGCCATGCTGCCAGGGCGCTTGAAACACAAGTGAGGTCGGCGGGTGGGGATCCGGTCTATTTCGGTGGCAGCTCCGAGCCCAGACGCGATGGGGCACTTGGCTAATTGTCCGAGGTCATGACGCACAGAATGCTCCAACAAGGATCGCGCGTACCACGCAAGCCAGCAGAGGGCAGGCCGGGCAGGAGTCTCAAGTACGATGCTTCGGTATGTGGAGCTGCAAGCTCTGGGCAAAAGATGTTGGACAAAGAAGGCTCACTCCTCAGCCCTTGCAACGTTAGATTTGGCTCCATAAGTCAAGCCCAACACTCGAAATATAGCGGCGATCCTATGTGCTTCTGGAACTGTGACGCTGGGTGCATGAACTCGCCCTGGAAGGCCTATGCCCTTGCCGATCGTCATGGGCCAGAGCACATGTGCCACAACCTGTCAAAACTTGTGTGGTGGGACTCCTGGTGTATGGTTGCGCTCGACCGCCCGAGAAACAGCGAAGAGTTCAAAGAACTACCTTTACTGCGCACGAAGCGCACAATACTGATTGCACCAAGGTCACTCAAGCATCGGCTGAAGCAGCAGTGTGCACATGCACCTTCTGCTTGTCCATGTTCCGTATTTGCCCAATGATACAAGCAAACCTTACATCTTGCCTCTGCTTGTTCAAGGTCTGTCTTCCTTCTGTTCCTTTCAGATAAAGCTTCACAGAACATCCTGAAACTAGATGATACTGTTGATGGACAAAATCCTGCATTACCCATTATAAGGAATATACCATAATTCCCATAGTTTAGGATCCTAAGGGTCATGCAGGATTTGGTCCATCAACAGTATGCATGCAGACTGTTGCACAGGCGTCGTTAAGATAAGGGTCCTAGTATTTAGGGCCTATCTTAAAAGTTTGCATTCTGAAACTCCCAATCATACCCTGAAAGCCTGTAGTACACCCTTTCTATTAGGATTGATTAGTTCTAAAACTCAAGTAAAGAGACTCCCGATAAACCCTGTCGTATAAAAGCCCCACAGACCATTGTAGTAGGATTTGAAGCCGTGAAAAACCGTTTAACGGTTGACAGAGCCTTTGTGCCGGGGCCCCTTGGTCTCTGAAACGCCGCGTGACTCTATCTAGCCCTTTAAATCCTAAACCCTGAACGCTAAACCCTAAACCCTAGACCCAAATCCCTAAACCGTAAAACCAAAGCACCCTCAGATTTCAAACCCACAGCGCAGAGCGATGCCTCCCGAGTGGTTTGCTGGACCGAGAAGTGTTTCTCGTTTTCCTCTGTGCAAGGCTCTTCAAGCTTCCGCTTCCAGGTGGATGGGTTTGGGGCTTAGAGGGTTGAGGGTTTAGGGTTTTAGGCTTAGGGTTTAGGCTCAGGGATTACCGTGTCGGGCTAGTCAAGGAACATACATGAAAGGAGAGAGAGACCTTGATAAATAAAACCCATGGCATACGTGGCGCTGTGCACGCTACGCTTCCCAGTCCAGCACCCTAAACCCAAACCCCAAACCCTGTAAACCCGGCATGCTCACGCCGAGGAAATCAAGGCGAAGACAAATCCGAGGTCCCAAAAATGCACAACGATCCAAAGCTACCTCATGTAGGGATTCGGGTTTATATAGGTAGGGGCCTTGACAGTTAAGTATCGCCTCCGGGTCTATACCAAAGATGCACTGCAACCTACCCCAGAACCCTCTAATTACCGAGGCCGCTATACAGCCCTGTAAAGCCCAATACCTACCTTTGGGTAGTAGGGAATGGAAGAATGGTAGTAATAGGGGATATTTGGGGTTCCTTTAAAGAGGCCTATAGGGTTCATTTAAAGGGATCTTTAGGAAGAATGGTAGTAATAGTAGTTATAATTGTACCCCATTCCTCCATTCCCTACTAGCCAAAGGTAAGATGAAGGTGAGCCGCTATCTCACAGAGCTGATCGAGGCTGATGCCCCACCTCTGCAACCGGCATCAGGGACATGGGGTGGTGGTTTGGGGGTAGGGCTTTAAGTTACAAAAGAAGCCTAAATAATCAGGCTCAAAGATTTTTGGCGCTTCGGTACGATGAACAGATTAGATCACCGAAGCTTCTTCCTAATGATAACAATACTCAGATTCAGGCCCTTACATGAAGTGTGAGTACGGTTGGGCGGCAATTCCCTTGTGGTTCTGAATCTCTCCTATGGAGGGGGTGTCATCTTCGCACCTTTGTTCACTGGTCCTGTGATTGAAGAAACCCAAACTGATTAACAACACCCGAAAGTGTTAGTTAAACAAGACCTGCTAATCCCAGAAATCCCTAAAATCACTGAACAACTGGACACCCTTAAACCCTTGCAGAACTCCTCCAGCACCTTTGGAGAACTCTTGTAGGACACTTGAAAAACCCACGAATTCACAGCCTTCTCAACCCTAAACCCTGAACCCTAAACTAACTGTAAACCCTAAAACCTCAACCCTAAACCCTGAACCCTAAACTAACTCTAAACCCTCAAACCTCAACTCTAAACCCTGAACCCTATAAACTCTAAACCCTAAACCCTAAACTCTAATCCGTCCAAACCACTAGTTCATGGTTGGGATAGGAGTAAACATGTACCTTTTTATTCCTTATTGGGTTTAAGTACCCATAAAAATCTAAAATGTCACCCAACTATGACAAAGACCCTATAAACTCTAAACCCTAAACCCTAAACTCGAATCGGTCCAAACCAGGCCTCTCCGGCGGCACGCCGCGCTGAAGCAAAGCGGAAGGCGCAGGCACTCGCACGGTGCCGGGCCTGCGGCGAAAGGGGGACTCGAAAAGTCTGCGGATTTCGGGAGGTTTATGGAGGTTAATGGTTTGGAGCTCTAAACCCTAGGTCCTGCTCTCTACAATGTTGCAAAGTGTGCTTCCCGGCCTTCTTTGCAAGTCGCCTCGGTCGGAATAGAAACCTCGGATGGCACAACAGACCTCTCCTGGTCAATGCTGGATGTTCGTAACACGAAAGCAGCAGCTAGTCACCAAGAGCAATGACATGAAGATGCTGATGATGATGACGATGACGACGACGATCGTGATGAGTATTCATGCTCCTCTTGTTGCTATAACTCGTTGTGCTTTAGTGGTGGCCCAGGCTTCGTGAGGCCGTGGGCACACCAGACAGCTCCCTTCAATGCGCAAGGTCCCTCAGACTTTCAGTATAGTATAGTATAGTATGTTATAGTCGGTTTTTATAGTGTATAGTATAATATAGTATATATTATAGTACAGCCAAGCCGCCAGAGCCCCCGAAACTCCCTGAAAAGCTTCAGAAGACGAGCCCAAAAGGATGCAGCACAAGAAGAATAGGGTTTTGGGTTTTGGGATTTAGGGTTTAGGGTTTTGGGATTTAGGGTTTAGGGTTTTGGGATATACTACCCTTTATTATAATAAGGAACCCCCAAAATAAGTATCTTCAAGCTCGCTCCAATGGGCTGCCCCATGTTTTCAGTTCAGGTGTCCCGCGCCAGAAGCCCAAAATCCTATTTTGGGGGGTTCCTTATTATAGTTATAGTGTAGTATACGCCAAAAGCCTATTCGGAGGGTTTAAGAGTCTGTGCCGTAAGCCTTCTGCGCATCGCTCCGATAAAGCGAAGGAAGCCATCGTGACTCTACACGGCGTTCCGAACCTTACACCGCCACATCTTCAAGCCAATAAACCCCAAAATCCGAAAACATCAAAAAATCTGTTATCCGCTAAATCCGAAAACTGTGTACAAACCCCAACCCCAACCCCAAAAGCCTACAAAACACCCTCCCGCCGCTTGTGTCGGAGAGCTGGTCAGGGACGTCTGGGAGGCGAGACGCGACATTGACGGGCTCGGGTTCATCAACCTGGGTGAATGTCCGGGTGATTGCATATCATCAACAATACGAACGAACACATAGGCCTGTAATGTTGATCTCAGGCATACAAAGGTCGAAATAGTTAGACCAATGTTTCCGTTGGGGGAAGTAGTTTCTCAGGCCCATGTATTAACTTGTCAGTCGCTATTGCAAGCAGCAAAACAAATGTTTCGGGTTTTGTGATTTAAAATTTAGGGGTTCTGGGGCATTAGGGTGTCGAGGGGGTTTTGGGGGGTTTGGGTGGCATTCAGGGTTTGGGGCGTTTCGATTTTGGGGTTGGGGGGTTTAGTTCAGGCACAATGCCCGGAGGGGAAGGGTGCTTCACGGGGAGGTGTCATGGCCTAATTCGCAAGCAATGCTCCCCACCCAGAGAGCCCAATACCCCTTAATTAAGGAATATACCTTAAATTTTAAGGGGGCTCATATTATGATTTAAGGCATATTCCTTAATGAAGGCGTATTGGGCTCTCTGGGCACTAACCCAGAGCCTACAAGCCACCTTCTCTACGACCCCACGCTACATGAGCTGCCGCGCCACGGCATGCGTGCTGTTGCGGCCGGGGAAAGCCTGCGCCCAAAGCTGCAGGAAGCATGCACTTCCCTTACCTTTGGTTAGTAGGGAATGGAGGAATGGGGTACAATTATAACTACTATTTCTATAGACCTCTTTAAAGGAACCCTAAATATCCCCGATTCCTACCATTCTTCCATTCCCTACTAACCAAAGGCAGGTTTATAGAGGCTTTTATAGTTAGAATAGGGTTTTATGGTATATTATACTCTACTTATAATAAGGAACCCCCCTTCTTCCATTCCCTACTCATGTCGGGTTGTGAGGTTCAGAGCCGGGGTTGAGACGATGCGGAACTGGCTCACGCAAATTTTTATAAAAAACAGTTGGCTGCTTGTGAATTGTTTTTATAAAAAACCAATTTTTTATGCAAACAATTTTATAAAAACAGTTCACGTGCGAGCTCCCAAGGGCAGAAGTGCTTCAGAAGAGACAGAGCTCTAATAATAACAATAATAATAATAACAATAATAATAATAATACAGACCACAGCGCCATCTTGAATAGAAGGACCTCTAAACCAGGTAATATAGGAGCCTTAACAGTTAAAACAGACAAAGGTTATGGGACATATCATAATATTGCTAGTTTCTATAGGCCCCTATCTTGAACCCCCGCCCTCATATCAATCCGCAGTATGACGATCTTTTAACAGAAGGACCCCGAACTACCTCAATTACCACTAGTTGTCTGAGAGCTGCAGTTTGCGCCTGTTTGGTGAGGCAGGTCGAACCACCGGGGCCGACAAGGAAGGCATTGCCGGTGGCGAAAGCCTGGACGAAGGTGGTTTCTTATTGGGCTTGACGACTTGGGTTTCTGTTTTGGTGTGTTTAGGGTCTTTGTTAAACCAGAAGACATCAAAGCCGTGTAGAAACTTTCTGTTGCAACCCTGATCGAGCCCACATGACATATAAGAATCCGAAACCTCCAAAGCCAAAAAGCTGCAAACCCCGACAGAAACTCCAAGAAACACCTTCATTGAAACCCTTACAGAACTTGAAAACCCTTAACCCTAAACTCCTAAACCCCTAAAACCCAAAACCCGCCTCTCTGGCGACGCTGGCCTCGCCACGTCGCCTTCCTTTGGGCTTCGAAGGACAGCCTCGGGGTCTTTTTGGCTCAGGGCTTTGAGGTCTCGGGGTCCCTCTCAAAAATTTTAAAGCTTTAGGGCTTTTAGGGTTTTAAAGCTTTAGGGCTTTTAGGGTTTTAAAGCTTTAGGGCTTTTAGGGTTTAAGGGCTTTAGGGCTTTTAGGGTTTTAAGGGCTTTAGGGCTTTTAGGGCTTAGGGAAAAAGGTTTAGGGTTTAGGGGCAGGGGGTTTAAGGGCCCTTGGGCCTTTAGGGTTTGGGGTTTAGGGAGACAGTTCTGACAAGCGGTCCAGAGACCCCGTTGCACCGTGCAGGAAAACCCGCAAGCCCCAAACCGACATAGAACGCTAAACGTTGCCCTTAAGCCCTAACCCCTAAGTTAAAAACCCTGGTTTAGGGATCCTCTACAAGAGATCCTACTATTTTTCCCTAGGCCCTGAACCCTAAACCTTAAACCTTAAACCTAAACCCAAAACTTAAACCCTAACCCCTAAACCCTAACCCCTAATCCGTAAACCCTAATACCTCAACCCTAAACCACGCTTTAGGGAGTCAGTTTTCTGCCCAGAAGCGCCCACGGAACTGCGAGGGTCCTCGAGGGGTCGCACCTGGGCCACAAAGGATTAAAGACAAATTTGGGGTTTAGGGGTGTAGGGGTTTAGGGTTTAGTGTGTATCCGACGGTTTGGGTAGTATGATGTGACTAAGATACAACTACATCGTGCAATACTCTATACTATGCCGTACCGTACTAAACTAAACTATACTGGGAGTCTCTTTGCCAATGCCTTTACTTACCTTGGCTTAGTAGGGAATGGAGGAATGGGGTACAAATATTACTACTATTACTACCATTCTTCCATTCCCTACTAACCAAAGGTAGGTTTATAGGGGCCTTTGTAGTTAGAATAGGGTTTTATGGTATATTATACTCTACTTATAATAAGGAACCCCCCTTCTTCCATTCCCTACTAACCAAAGCCAGGTTTATAGGGCGGAGATACCTCATCTTCTGTGAAGTCCCAGGTCACAGGGCCTAGGGCTTCGGCTGTACAAGTGCTCAGGGTCTTCTGTAGCGAAATTCAGGTCCGGGGGCGTTAGGGCCGGTTAGGGTGGGTTTAGGGTTTAGGGGTTTAGGGTTTAAGGTTTAGGGTTTAGGGGCAGGGGGTTTAAGGTCTAGGGTTCAGGGGTTTAGGGTTTAAGGTTTAGGGTTTAGGGGTTTTACACTTCAGGGCTCAAGGGGTGGTAGGTTGTCACACAGTGTGATGCAGCCTCACTACTCCGAAAGAGGAGGTCGAGCTCAACTAAGCCACGATGACACAATCTACGAGTACATCATGCCAGCACCATCTACGAAATCTAAGCACCCTAGACACGCGAATAAAACCCTTATTATAGAACCCCTTCACAGAACCCTGCCCCCCAAGCCCTACAAGCCTTAAACCTTAAACCCTAAACCCCAAAAGCCCCTAAACCCTAAGCGCCCCTATAAACCTACCTTTGGCTAGTAGGGAATGGAAGAATGGTAGTAGTAGTAGTAGTAATAATAATAATTGTACCCAAAACACCCTAACCTCTGAGCCTGAGCCCAAACCCCCCAAATCCCCTAAGGCAACGGCCAGGGCAGGTCCGGCGCCCCTCAAGAGCGAGACGGGCCGCGAGCTGCCGCTAACTGGCGCGTCAGGCGAGGGCCCAAGGGGTCTTTGAGGTGATGGGTTTAGGGGTTGAGGGGTTTCGGGTTTAGGTTCCCTGTTTGGTTTCAGCATCCTGTTCGTCCGCTACAAAAGGCAATAGGGGTTTTAGGGTTCAGGTTTTAGTTTAAGGGTTCCTTGTTGGGCTTTGGCTTCGGGGTTTGGCTACTTCGGGATTTGTGGGTCCAGTGCTTTCAGGCTTCAGGAATGTAAGTCCATTGCTGCATGCCACGTGCTGATTGTGCAAGTGCCGTTTCACTCCGTTTAGCGCAACCCTAAACTCTAAACCCTAAACCCTAAGACCTAAACTGTAAACCCTAAACCCTATATAAACCCCAAAAGGGATTCAGGAACCCTCCGGGCCATTGGTCTCCGTGCGCATCCCTGCTGAAAGGCCGTGGGGGTTTGAGGGCTTCGGGTTTAGGGTGGAGGTTTTGGGAGCTTGAGGTGCCTCTCAGGGTCTTGGGCTTGGGGTTTAGGGATTAGGGTTTGGGGTTTAGGGTTTAGGGCTTATCAAGTACTAGGGGGAAGCAACTGTCTCCCCGCTGAATAAAGGCGCTTTGCCAAGTAGAACAGGCGTTTGGCCTACGTGTGACCACGAGCCTACTGGAAAACTTGAACTGCCAGTAGTACTACATACTCAGACCACATGATACTCGTTCCACCTCCCAGGTCCCAAGCCCCTCCCAACACGTGCCTGGCCAAAGAGCGACCTTCCACAATCGCAGAAGGCTAGAAGATAGACGGGAGTTCGCAACATTAGGGATATGTTGCTCAGGGGTCCTTTGTGCATTGATTTTTGCTGTAGCTTCCATACATGCTGCATGATAGGAAAGCGCTGCAGCCGCTGTGTTGAAGCTTATGCGTTGAGCAAGTTGAGCAATATCCACTTACAGCGCCTACGTAAGTAGTAAGTATAGTATCACTACATGTTTATAGAGTACGTAGTATATATATATACATTGACACACATATAACCCTCTAGAGCAACTACAGTAGAAAAGTACCCCAAGCACTGAAACAGTCATGAGGTGGAAGGATTCGGGGTTCTGCTCACAGTATCTATGGACTGCAAAACCCTACGTCCCAAAGCCCAGACACCCAAACCCCAACTCCTACAAGCGCCTTCGTATTTACTTTGTAGAGTTTGGGGTTCTGGGCCCCCGTTTCTTCCGGGTCGACTCCCTAAACCCTGAACCCTAAACCCTCAATCCTAGGCCCTAAACCCTAGCCCCTAACTTTCCGCCTTGCGGTGCTCCCTCGGCGGCGTGGAGGGCGGCGGGCGCACGGCGATGGCGCGGCCGGGGATGATCGCTGCCTTCGCTCCCAGGTCGGCTGTGCTCTCTTGCTTGGGCTTAGGGTTTAAAGTTCCAGGGTTTAGAGTTTAGAGTTTATACACCTTCGAAAGATTTTTAGTAGTCGAATGTGAGGATTTAGGGAAGAGACCTCCAAACGCAATCTGAGGACTTGCTGTGCTTTGCCGAGGCTCTCGAACGCCGGAGCTCGGAGACAATGGGGCCCGCTGCGCAGAGAGTATCGGCGAATTGGGCCTCCACGGGAAATGGGAGCTTTCCAAAAGGCTTACAACCCCAAAATCCAGAATCCCTTACTAAGTGTCGATTTCAACAGTCCCCAAAACTCTTTATAACAAGGGCTCTATATTAAACCAATGAGGCCAATCAAAAATCATCTCACATCGATAACTACCTTAACCTACCAAACCCTACTTTTTTGTCGGTTCTTATTATAAACCCTAATATGGAATTTATAGGGACCCGACAAAAAATGGGTTCTGGTGGGTTAAGGTAGCTTACTTAAAATCCCTAAACCCTTGCACCAGACCCCAACCTACCCACGCCCAGAGCCCTCCCGCGGTGGACCCGCTCCCGTTCGCGCTGCTGCAGCCCTGCATGGGGACCGTGGCCCGTGCCGGCACCGGGTTCTTTGCCTTCCTGGCGCAGTCAAGAGCAGGGCAGAAAGGGTTTCATAGTAACGGGTTTTAACAGTTTCATGATAGGGGTTTTACGGAGTTGGGGTTTAGGGTCAAGGGTTGGGGAATTCAGGAATTTAAGGCTTAGCGTCTCGGGTTGCTGCGTTGTGCTTGTGTGCTTGTTTTGTGTTTCTTTCTGCAGAAGGCAGCGGCAGCGGCAGCAGTTCTGTCATTCTCTAACGAAACACAACGGTCAAGACCTGTTCAGGGCTTTACGGCCTCAGGGCTTTGGGTTTGGTGTTTTGTGCTTTTGTCAGGCAGAAGGTTTTCGAGTCGAATGTAGAAGCGTTAAAAAACTCTATTCAATTCATTCAAGCCCCTGGTGCTAGCCTAGCCCTCCCTAAACCCTGAACCCTACGAATCTCGAGTCATAACCCTAAACCCAGGCCCTAAATCCTAAACCATAAGATTGAGTCTTCTGACACATCGAAGGACAAAGATGCAAATCGAGCCAAGCTGCTTCGACTCGCCCCGAGGCAGCGTGATTACAACCTGAGGAAAGCTTGAGGGTTTCAGGTATTGCGGGGTTTTCATAGGACTGAGAAGGACCTCATGGGAATTCCGGGTTTCAAATCATTTTGTAGGATTTGGTAGGACTTTAAAAGCTTTTTTGTGTAGGACTTTGTAGGGTTTTCGAAATAGGGTTTTGTAGGACTCTACCGGACTCCAGGGCTTCTCAGTTTAGGGCTTGGGATTTTCAGATTACGGCTCAGAGCACGGACAGCAAAAACTACTAGACAGCAACCCTAAATCCACGCCTCTACACTCACAAAACTAAACTCCAACACACACACACACACACCAAATACAGCAACCCAACAATACCCTGAAGGCAAAACGTCCCTAACCTTATATTATATTCTAATAGGTTATGTTACAATATTTCACCGTACATGACAACACAGTACAGTCTAAGAGATTATATTACAATATCTTACAGCACATTACAACACATTACAGTATACTACAGTATACTACAGTTTACTATAGTACGTTATAGTACATTATTATAGTATACTATAGTACATTATAGCATATTATAGCATATTATAGCATATTGTATTTCATTTTATTAAACCATGAGTGCGACCGAGGAAACTGGGGCAGCCCCGGTGGGCATCGGGGGCATTGTGTCCTACCGCAAGCAGCCGCCGGCTTAGAGCTTGTAGGATAGCTTTAGGGTTTCAGGGCTTAGGGTTTTGGGTTTAGGGTTGCTTGCTGCTGCATTGATCAGCTTTCATGAGCTTTTTGTGGTGTGTTATCGGTTTTTGCGAGGTTTTGGGGGTGTGAGTTGGTTTCAAGTTCAATAGTTTTTGGGGTTCAGGCCGTGGGGGTGGCTTTCGGAGTTTGGGGCTTAGGAGTTCTGGGGCTTTCGGGTTTAGGGGTTCAATTAAGGTTTAAAGGGCTTTCGGGATTCAGAAAAGGTTGAGGGCTTGGCGGGGTTCAGGGTTTTTGCAATCAGTGCACTGGCACGCAAGAAGCTCCTCTTTTCGCAGCAGGCGTTCGCTGAAGACCTGCGCAAAGAAATCTGTCCAGAGCGATGTAAGGTTGAGGGTTTAGGGTTTGTGGTTTTGCGTTGTCCTTCCAATAGAACAGATCTAGATGAGCCCAGAGAAGCTTCATTTTGACCCCAAACCCGAATACACAATTGCCATCATACCTTCAAAACCCGAATAAAATAGTGAGGGGCCTGATACCACCCTTATGGAACCCGTACTCCGCAGAAGCCATAAAAGCCCTCAGGAAAAACTGCCCTCGGCACGGGGCCTTGATAGGCGGCTTCTGCGGGGAGGTCTCGCCTGTGCAGGGGCCTCCTTGGCCCTCCTGGATTTAAAGGAGGGTTTGCGGCGTTAAGGGTTTAAGGGTTTAGGGTTTATGTTAAGGGTATAGGGTTCAGGGTTTAGGGGTTTAGGGGTTTAGGGTTTATGTTAAGGGTATAGGGTTTAGGGTTTAGAGGTTTAGGGTTTAGGGTTTAGGGGTTGCAGTTTTGATTTTGTCGCAGAGGGGCCAGAGGTAAAGGCTGTGAGGCCCGAGATTTCGGTTCACAGGGCTGTCGCGTTTTCCCTAAACCCTAAACCCTAAGCCGAGTGTTAGGGCTTAGGCTTTGGGGTTTTGGGGTTCACGGCTCAGGAAAGCTTCAGGGCTCGCGCCGACAGCAGCAAGCATAAAGATGGCTGCAAGAGGGACTTTTCTTTCGATTAAGGCCTTCCTTTTTTAAGAGTGATAGGCCAGCCCGTGCTAGCACAACCCTGCGTGTTCTCCGTTTGAGGGTTTAGGGGTTAGGGTTTGGGGTTGAGGCAAGGTTAGAGGTAAAATCAATAATGGGGCCTGCTAGCGGCGGGGCTCTTGCATCCTGCCTTCTTGGGGACTTACAGGGTTACTTAGAGCCCCCTCAACCCTCAACTTCAGAGCCCTAAACCGTAAACTCCAAAACCCCCCTACCCCCCTTTCACACGTACACACACACATACCCAGTCTGAGCTGGTTGTCTCGTCATCATCTCTCTTCACGCTTCGAATTGTGCAAACTTGAGACAGGCATACTCTGGCATACTCTGGGTGTCTCCAGAAGTCTTCCGACAATCATATTATGAATGTACTCAGGATTTCTGGGTTCAGAAGATGCTTTGGGTGTATTGAGCAGGTACGTTTTGACACTTACCATCGGAGGTCTTCGTTGGCCGCAGCTCCGATGGTAAGCCTGCGGCCCCCTGCATTCTCTCATATACAAAACTGTCTGCAAAGGCGACTTCCTTAGGAACGGGAATTCCACACACACCTACCCGGTCAATGCGGCTTGCTAATGCTTCAGACCTCATTCCACAGTACAAGCTCAAACATCGGCGCTCACAACATTGAAACCCCTGCTTTCAGTCTGTTAACCGTTCACTATGGTTCTTCTCGCCTTCTTGTTCACAGGCGGCAGCATCAGCACCAGCATCAAACGACGACGAGCACGCAGAANGTCTGTTAACCGTTCACTATGGTTCTTCTCGCCTTCTTGTTCACAGGCGGCAGCATCAGCACCAGCATCAAACGACGACGAGCACGCAGAAGAGGCAGCGTTGTCAGCACCAACACACGGCGATGCGACACTCAAAGCAGTGTGCGACGCTTCAAAGGCGAAGATCACATCAGAATTGGCTCCTGGTTATGTTGCTCACGAGACGACTCCATGATGGCTCAGCTACTGAAAGGATATGAGCGGAAGGGACAGCTGCAAAGCATCAAATCATTGCATTAAAGCATCATGTACTTTTGTCGTCTTGAGTGTGTTCAGACGGCAAATTAGACTGCGCCTCAGCACTGGAAAGCTGGGTGTATTCAGGAACCAGCGTAGCATACTAAATAGGCATCAGTAGATCAGCATCATCCGAACACCATCAAGTGCCAGAAGAGGGTGTACTCAGGAGGCACAAAGTCGTAGCTCTGGTAGCATCACGTCATCTCATTGACATCGTACCAACATCTCGCGGTCACGCTACCTGTGCACGAAAAAGTAGGCATGCTGAACGACATGTAACCATCATCCAGTGCCAAGAGAGGAGGTGTTCAGGAGGCACGTACTAGTCAGACATCACCGAAACACCATCGTGTGCTGTAAGAGGATGTATTCAGAGAGCACATCATAAGGTCAGCATCATATATAGCACTTTAGCACAGCACCATCTATCACCCTACTTGTGTACCGGGGCTCTTCGGACGGCCTGTATCCGAATCTCGGCACACCGCTTCAAAAATAGCTACGCTATCAGGCCGCTGACATGGAAACATGTCAGAAGGGGTGTTCGGGAAAGACTGTACCTGGTGGACTTCAGATTAGTCCGTAGTGTTAGGGACATTCAAGTAGATTATTCATCATTCGGACCACGGACGTCTTCTCCTTCGGACGTCTTCACATCTCAGCGTCTAGAAAACTTCAGTAGGCGTTGTAGACTGAAGTCCACAGTTAGAAAAGAGTCTAGGTACTCAGGAGGTGTTTAGGGTATCCCCCGCAGACCGAGGGGCGGCAGCGCTTTGGCAGAATTACTACCGCTTCGAATTGTGCAAACTTGAGACAGGCATACTCTGGCATACTCTGGGTGTCTCCAGAAGTCTTCCGACAATCATATCCTGAATGTACTCAGGATTTCTGGGTTCAGAAGAGGTTTTGGGTGTATTGAGCAGGTACGTTTTCGCACTTACCGTCGGAGGTCTTCGTTGGCCGCAGCTCCGATGGTAAGCCTGCGGCCCCCTGCATTCTCTCATATACAAAACTGTCTGCAGAGGCGACTTCCTTAGGAACAGGAATTCCACACACACACACACACGCGCGCATGTACAAAAATCGAACTCGAAATCCTGCCCAGAGCTGTCTGACTTCGTGCTTTGGGGTTGAAGGTCCTCTGCTGCAGTGGCAAAGGCTCGCAAGGGCGTAGCCGGCGCAAGGTAACCTACGCCAGCGAAGCAGGAGCTTGAGACTTTACGATGTGTTTCGGGTTTAGGGTCTTGGGTATTCTAGTTCCTTTCTTTGGTCTTTGGTGAAGCAAACCTGCTCTAGGATCCTAACCACAGTCGTTGGTTAACAAAACAGGCGATACAATGCAGACTATGTGTAGGGAAGGAGACTTCCGTCGCAAGAAGTCTGGCATTGCACGGGACATGCCATGAACCAGGATCGAAAACAGCGCAACGCTCGACAGGGGAAGCTCGGCAACAGACTGTGCATAGCGGCCTGACTGATTGGCAATACGCTTCTTACTTCAAAGTCCGAAAATCTATCTCACTATACTGTCACATGCCTTAGCCATTTTGGG